>LOJH01055767.1:0-10707 GCA_001685095.1 Ellobius talpinus | reverse complement strand
ATACAATTTGTGTGTTGTTATTTCGGGATATAAGCTAGCCGTGCGGGAACCGGGCGGGTCGAAAAGCAGGCCTGCTCGCCTCATCACTACATTTGACTGTTTTAATTAAAGAAGAAAGGACCTGCCCACCTTGGGCAGTTCTGTTCCCTGGTTGAGACCCTGGGCTTATTAAGTACACAAACGTGCTGAGCAGAAGCATGCCTTCGTCCGCCTTTTCCTCGACTATGGATTCAGGTAGACTAGTTCCTTCAAATGTGTTGTTTTTCTCGACTATGGATTCAGGTAGACTAGTTCCTTCAACTGTGTTGTTTTTCTCGACTATGGATTCAGATAGACTAGTTCCTTCAACTGTGTTGTTTTTCTCGACTATGGATTCAGGTAGACTAGTTCCTTCAACTGTGTGGTTTTCCTCGACTATGGATTCAGGTAGACTAGTTCCTTCAACTGTGTTGTTTTGTCTTCCCCCTCGCTTCAGAGCACTTTTTTCACAGCAACAGGAAAAGCACTGAACACATGCCAATCTGTGCCATCATTACAGGAAAGTAGGAACCTACAGTCGCAAAAATTATGACTATAAAATGAAGAATAAACTATGAATCACAGGTGTATGACCATTGCCAGGCCTACAAAACCGCCCAAACCCTTCTGTTCTTTCCTTATCCCTTTTGGGACAGATTAGAAGATGAAATCAACAACCTCTCCTCTCATACCCCTTAGTTCTTACGTTTTACTCTTCTTCTAATAGCAATATTATGTTATTATATGACACATACTATTTAGGATGTCTGAACTGCAATTTTTTTTTACTGCAGTCCTAATACTTTCCAAAAACCCCAACATGTTTTCCTTTCTACAATAATAGATAGATAGATTTTTGTGTGTGATACATATGCACACACATGCAGAGCTGCATGAAATTCACCACAGGTTAACACAGAAAATGTGCATATATTTGCTTACACAAAACAATATATGAATTAATGAGAACTTGAACCACCTGAATTGAATCACTTTTCCAAAGTAATGAGAAACACCTACTTGGGGAGTGCCAATGCCTAGTTCCTTAAACTGGGGAAGCTAGGCCATTAAAGAATCCTAACAAGAGATTCTTTAACCTAGGGCCAAACACATGGAAAGATTAAGTTCCTGTTTAGTCATGTTACACTGCAAGCCTGGGTACTTAGGGCTGCAAATATTTTCAGTTCATAACTTTTCACTGAGATCATTAGATGCCTGTATGTACAAGGTAATAATTAGCAATAACAGAAGCAGTACTGCAACACTGTGCACAGTGTTAAACTTCTGCCGAGACAGTTATTATGAAAGTCTAGATTTGCCTAAACAGAAAAAAAAAATTCCACCAACATGCTTCAGGGAAGACACACCTTTACATAGAAATGAAACTTCCCATTTCATCACTACTCTCTTGTATACAATTCAAAGCACGAAATGCACAATAACAGTTGAATTAACTGGAAAACATGACATTTAAGGTTTAAGTCCCATTTATACTTACATTAAGATGCTCGATTATTTTCTCCAGGTGATATTAACATGTTTAATTTTTTTCTTCACTGCCAGTCTGAAATTCTGTCTACAACACCTAACACCTGTGGGATAACTTAACATATACTTAATGAATTTAATGAACTTTTCACATAGCTAAATATATTACTGACTGATTGACACTATAGACAAGGTCCTGTTTCTAGATGTACACAAAATAAAAATCTGTAAGGTAAGTAAAAGAATTGTGACACCTTTAAGTATTCAGTGGCTAACTCGGGAATGAGGAGGCAAATAGTATTGGGTTAAAATCCATGCACAAGTGTCAGTCAATTTTGTTGTAATTCATTAAACAGATATGTTCTATTGACAAAGCCCAATTAGAGCCAGGAATGCACATACATTACACAGAACAAATGCCTGCAGATCAGAAACTTTAACAGCAGTAATAAAGTATAACTTTGGCTTTTACTACTTTACTTTATATGAAACACTGTCATTATTCTGTTTAATCCTCACTATAACCAAAAGACAAGCACTAATATACACCACTTAACAGAGCACAAGGGAGAGGGCAATATTGTCCTTTCGATAATGGGACCCCTAGAAATGTTAACTTGTGTAAAAATTTAAAGGAACCGTGTCTGATGGTATGGTTAACATTACACTTCGGGACGGAGAGGTTTAATGTCGCAGGAGTCATAAGCTTTGCACAGTGACACAGGTCTGTAATTCCTTTGGAGGACGAGGCAGAGGATGGGAAATACCAAGGCACACTAGGCTACATATTGAGAATCTGCCCTTCAAACGTTAGTTAAATTATTAAATGTGCATATTTTAATTGGAATATTGTATATTCTCTAACCATTTAAAGAAAAAAACAATAAAAGCTTAATTATTTGAAATAGCCCAGCCTTAAGGTATAGACCTACAATCCCAGCAACTCAAGAGTTTGAAACTGGAGAATCACAGGTTAAAACCTCCTTGGGCCACAAAGCAAGTTCCATAAAGAATTAAGTAATTTGATGATTATCTGATGACAGTAAAAAGACAGTGGCCAATAATACAACTCAGTACAGTCATTGTTATCGTCCACAAGGTCCTCAATTCAACCCTCTGTTCTGCAAAATGATTAATCAATCAATTAATTCATTGGCTTAAAGTGGTGTGCCATGGAAATTTAGTGCAATGAATGGACTTAAAAACAGCCATTGCTGTTTTCTACTCAGCATGGTGATGTGATCATCATGGAGGACAGACATTCACAAATGATACTTCTGAGAAGTCCCTAGTTAAGCTTTTCTTAGCATTCAGTCTGCTCTGTTGTTTTCAAGGATAGCGCTGCACATGCTGAACAACTTGTCAGGAAAACATTACTTCACCAATGATAATATGTTTTAACTGTATGCAATAAATTAAATAAGGTAGCTAAATACTTATTATCTCAGCACCTTAACTTACAAATGAAAAATTCTTAGCTATAAATGAAGAATTAGTTAAAAGAACAGTTAAAAGCCCCAGATTTTTCTTTAAACTTCATTTGTTTAAATGGAGCTGGGGGCAGATTTCCCTACTTCTTTAAATCAGATTTACCTAACTGCTACAGTAATATTCATAGAAGTATTTTATTCAAAAATTAATCTGTGAATATTAAAAGGTAGATTTATCAGCTTATCAAGCCTGGTAGTTTATGGAACATTATCTAATAAAATGATATAGTCATGATTTACTTAGCTATTTAAAGTCATGATTATATCTGCCGTATTTTACACTTGTGACTAGGCCTTTCTCATATCCTAGCTTCTATATTATAGAAATTTATTTTTATTCATTAAGTAACCTTAATTCTGCCTTATAAAATTTAATTTGAGGATTACACTTCCATGTCCAAAAGAATGCAAGCTTTGTCAATATATTGTAGAAATGCACAGGTCTTTGAAATGCTTCTGGAGCGCTTATTAGAATAATCAAATTCTGCCTCCACAGTTCTATTTTATGCTAATATATGCATTGTATGATATTATTGATGAACTCTTAGAAAAATGATTACAGGATGTCTAAAAGCCAGAGTGACTTTTCCTAAGAAACAAAATTAAAGATGAACAAATGCTTCCCTGCCCATTCACAAATTTTCTTTGTAACAAATTTGAATTTTATGACATAATTATATGCAAAAGAAACCCCCAACTACATAGAAAATAATCACAGTATAATTACTTTTATTACAAATATTTATATGTGCATATGAAAAATAATTGTATTTTTCTCCGGGTTATGTTTGGTGTTTTGAGGCACTTTGTATTATTTTATATGTGTGTGTGCGTTTGTGTGTCATGTGTGCTGGTATACCTGTGTGTAATGACACACACATGGGTGTGATGGTCAGCGGTCAATCCTGGTTGCCAGACTGTTTTTGAAAGCATCTCTTGTTCTTTGCTGCGTTTACAGCAAGCCCACTGGCCTTGGAGTTTCCAGGGATTCTCCTGGGTTGACCTTCTACCTCAGCCGTAGGGGTGCTGGCAACATTGGTACTTATTACTGTGCCAAGTAATAAGGAGTTCCAGGGTCCGACACGTGGGTCCTCCTATGTTGGATTCTTATTTTACTAATTTGTATTTTAAGGGTTTTTTTCATATATACTTCCATTTTAAGTTCAGAAAAATAGAAAATGTGATCCAAGGGTATTCTCCACATTTCCACACATGCAGAGACACACTGGCAAATCAGCATATTTGCTTTTAAATAAATGATAGATAAGAAATGGTGTCCAGAAAGATGGTTCTGTGGTTTAAATACTCCTGACTCAAACATTAGGAACTGGGCGTGGATCCCTAGCACCGAGGAGAAAATGGCTAAGGGGTGGAGATAGGGGAGTCATTGTGGGTAACTGGCCAGCATGTCCAGGGAAATGATGATAGCATGCGCATGCTCATTCAGGGTCCCGTCACGTAAAATAAGTCAGAGAGCAGCTGAGGAGGACGCTGACCTCAACCTCGAGCCTCCACATGTCCTCACCCACTCGCCCTCGCACACAGAGAAATGATTTATTAGGGTTGGAACATGCACTTACAATCTACCTTGAGAAAAGAGAAGTCACTCTCCAGGAAGCCTGCTTACATAGAAACAAAGGTAATAAAGATTCATACCAGATTTATTAAAAAAGCACAATTACACAAAATTGCCGTTTTATCACGATAAAAACAAATTCTCTAGACATAGGATTCATAATAATGGGCCAGCGAGGGAAGATTCCATTGCTCAAGATGGCTCATCTTTTGCTTTTGAACGTGAGTTAAGGAACAAGAGATTTTAACATTTTGCTCATGGAATGTCTAAGATTTTCTGATTCTCTGGTTATCAAAAGGTGAAGCATCGTGATAGGACTTTTCCCTGGAATTACTCATTACCTTCCCAGGGACTTCAAGTGTAAATGTTGAGATACAACACTCCCTTGCATATATTGTAGTCATTGTCTAAAAATGGATAGATTTAGGTATTATCGTATGCTTTTGGTTGAAAAGCGCTCTAAGCAGTTGTTAGACACTCAAAACCAGAATGCTGTGCTATTTAACACAGTGTGCTCTAATATTTCAGTAATACATTGAATGATTCCTACTGTCCTAAAACAGTAATGTACCTTCTCATAGTCCCAGCAAGTCACTTTGTCACTAGGAAAGGAAGATCAAATGTTATAAAGGGGAGAAAATAACTACACCTATCTAGACAAAGGCTGCTTGTTCGTTCCCAGATCAAGAAATTTTCACTTGGGTATAAGGATCGTACATATATAGTTTTAAACAATTACCATAATTCGCAATTTAATGGATAGCACACATACTGTATGGGATGCCTGAGGTTTCTAATATGCTTGTTTTATTCAAGGTGCTGGAGAAATTGACACTCTCAAAACATGTCACCCCCTTGCAAAAAAATGCACATTAGCAAGAATATGACCTATGGCTCCTTCACAGATCTATAAAAAGCTATCATACTCCTCAAAAATTTGCTGCTTCTGGAAATATTTCTTTGTATGACATAATTTGGAACTATTTCAATCCTTAATTTTTCTAATTTGGTCCTCTCGGAGTGGTCAAAATCCTGTTTTTGTTTCGTTTTGCTGTTCAGTCCTACCTATAATTCTTTAATCTGAATAATATTGCCTATAGCACAACTGAGATTGGTTTTAGATGTTTTACGACATGACCATAACTATCAAAAATCATCATAACTACAGATCATCAAACTGAAACAAAAACATAAAGTTAAAGAGACTTTAATCCCCACACACCTGCCTCTCTCTCTACTGCTGAACTCTGTGTGTTTCTGTTTCTGCCATGACTACATATTCCCTGAGCACAGGACCTGATGTATTTAGTATATAGTGAGTTCTCAATCATATTTGATGGATGAATAAAAACCCTCCATCCATAGTCACATAAGCTGTTCCTAACCCACTCTCTGGCTGCAGCATAATCCCTTACAGGGCTTCTTGAATTGGAAAAAAAAAATCTCATAAGCTTCTTTGTATCTTGGAAGAATTTTATAGATTACACAAACCAATATTGGAACTTCTTTCAGAAATGTAACACCTTGCTACCAAATAGATTCTCCAGAGATGGAGAAACACATTCTTTGATGTATTTGTTCAAATCAATAATAAAATAATGAACATTTATAAAAGAACAGAATAAATTCAAGAATACAGTATACTTGAAGAATTTATTTTTTCAATAGATTCTATGACCATCCTCACAAAAAACTAAATATGTGTGTGTGTATGTAAAGCTTTTTTATGATCGATGGATCATTGGCTTTATTCTTTCGCATGAATTTTTGCCATGAAGTCAACAAGAGCTTTCTGTTTGCTTTAGAAAACATCTTTTTATGAAACAAAAATCAATAAATTAAATGTGCAAGAACTCAGTCAACATCACAGCCAATAAAACAATTAATTTTTGGAAATAACAAAATATGTAATTATTTAATCATAACAGTTATCAAAATTAAACATAATTTAATTGCTTATTCAGAGTCATTAATTATGTAGAGCTGAAAAATTACACTACTGAAGCAATCATTTAATCATTACAGCTAGAAAAAAGTGTCTACACACTAAGTCATTATTTCTTCTATGGTCTTGGGAAATTACATACCATATTTATAATAAAACCAACATAATAATTTTAAGATGCATAACTAATTACATTGGCATGAATCTTTAATATGTTAACAGCATATGAAAAAGCAAAATTTGGAAATCTTTTTCTGAAAAAAATAAACAAGACAATGAAACAGCAAAGAACCAAAATGACATGTATAATTTACATAGCTCTGAAAAATTATCCAAACTGCATAGCCCTCATTGGTACACAGTACACTGACAACATGATTCCAAGACAAATTCTTTCTTATTGATGGCAACAAGCTCAGGTATTATTTTCACCCATCTTTTAGCTCATGTAATAAACTTTCAAAGAGGGGGGAAAAGTGGTTATGACTCGCCTGACTTTCTTGATGCAAGGAAATACCTAAATTTACAAATTCTCTCCAAGGGAATAGGAGAAAGAATCAGGACTTTTGGATGACCTTTTGAGGGACATTATTCAAGGATTCTTAAGCTGCAGAATTATAATTAGTCTCTGATGGTGACTTTTGTTAATCAAGTTTGCCTTTCTTTGAACTTTACAATCCTGTCCTTGCATGCATCTGTTTAACTCTGACTTGCTCAGGCAACACATCAGAATCACTAAATTATGCAAAGCAACTGTTGGTAATTCTTACACAAACGTGCACATGGGAGAAAAAAACTCGCACCCTCTTTCATTCAAGTGACTTTGAAGGAAGTTCTTAAGTAAATCTACATTCTCACTGAGCGATGACTACAGGATAAGGAATGACTTGCTACAGAGTAGATCGCAAATCATATCAATTGCAGGGGGAGGGCCTTCTCCATTCCTATGTCTCCCATATAACATACAAAATACTGATCTCAAGACAGTACTTCTTAAAGAAGGTCTACTGTCACCAAACTGCTGTATTATTTTACTTATGAATGATAGAGAACACAAATCCATCTTTGTGAATTATAGAAATGTTAAAATGTGCCTGTCCTAAATATTGTGAGTGACTGAGCAAGTACATAAAGTGAAGTTATAGAGTCATAAAATAATGGATCAAAGATAAATAATACAAAAGATATCTGGGCCAGCCTTTCTCAGAACTTTTTATTTAAATCAAAGTTCTATGGGGAAAAAATCAGTGCATAAGTCCCTATCAAGAAATGGGTTATAAGTGAAAATATTACACTACATTAAGTCATTGTCTCCCAGTATGAGTTCCCACAGGCTCTAAGGCGTAATGATCCACTGTGAATTTGGAAAGAAACAATATGTTTCTCTCACAAATTCTCATGACTGCAGAAATCTTAGTTTAAGTGTTGCATCTGAGTATAGTAAGTTTTAGAAAATGATGACCTTGTCCAAATACCATAATTTACACACACTTAGAATAGTGAAGTGACTTTCCATAGTCACCCTGTGAGCAAGCAGAAGAACCTAGCTACAGTTTTTTTTTTTTTTTACTTTTGATTTGAGATAAGGCACTTTGCCAGAATGATTTGATTTAAGGAGAGGGAGCAGGCCTTCTGAGAATACAGTACAGATTCACTCTCTGTGGTTTCAGCTGTGCTTAGTCAACCAAAGTCTGTAAAGGGTAAATCAAGATTCCAGAATTAAATTATATGTAAGCCTGAAATCATGCAAGGCTCTGAAGAGCATGCCGAAATCTCAAATGTCCAGTTTAGTTTTGCTTCAGAAGAACATCATCTCTTTGCCCAGAATACCTATATGATATATACTTCCTTCCCCTTCCTCATTATCCATCTTTAGATCAGCTGCCTCTCTATTACAATGATTGTGGTCCACTGTCTTTAAGAAGCCCCACAGGCTATGCTAACTCCATCACAATGCTCACCAATCCTCTCACTTCAATTCATCAGAAACATACAGAAATTGTTATCTGATGAAGAGCTATAACTACTATATATAACAGGTTACCCAGATAGAAACTGATCATATTCACATGACTTCCAAGTTCTTGTTAGAATTATTCTATTTTATTTTTAGTATGTAGTTACATTATGCCTAATTTATAAATTAAATTTTATCTTAAGTTTGTAGGAGTAGAAAACAATGATTTGCATACAATAGGTGGTGTAAATAATCCAGTGACTCTATTTCACTGTGTCCTCTAGATCAGTGGTTCGTGATCAAAGGCAACCTCTTTGTGGGTTGAACAACACTTTTTATAGGGGTCACCTAAGACCATCTGAAAACACATATTTGCATTATGATTCGTACAGTAGCAAGATTATAGTTATGAAGTAGCAGCAAAATATGGTTGGGGGTCACCAGGACATAAAACACTATTAAAAAGGTGCAGAAACAGGATGTTTGAGGACTACTGCTATAAATATGGGGGCTGCTACACTTGAAAGAATTCAAGAAAGAGTATAATTCAGTGGCCTAATAGAAGTAAATGGGAAAGTTAAGGTATTAATGATATTTTATAAGGCTACTGAAAGAATAAATGGGAATGATAAGATAATAGAGCCAGAGATGTAAATATAATTTGTGCAGATTGAAACTGAAATACTTTGTCATAATAAGACACTAAACAATCACAGCAAGGAGATGAGTTCTTGGAAAGTGTTGTAAAACTAAGATGGGTTAAAACCATGATTGTTTCAACTTACGGAAGCATGGTTAATTTTTAAGAGTAGAAGGTGTTGAAACAGGTCATGGTAGACTATTCTCAAATGATTAAAATCACAACAAAATCCACCACATTGGCAACAAAAGAGGTAGAAGCTATGAAGACAGGCAACAACCATCTCAAAAGCATGTGGCTTATTACTAGAAAAGGTAGGCACATGGGACTTGTGAGGAATAAATATAGAAGACATTGTCTCCTAGGGGAACACTCAGATACCTGAAAATTATGAACGAGACATTATAGGTATAGAATTTCTATGGAGAAACAGTGTTGAAGTTACCATTACCATTGTTAAATGTTTACAAAATTCAGCAGTCTTATTGTTGGTTTCCCTCATAATGCTTGTGAAACTGTAATAAATGACTTTTTGTAAATTGTCTCACTATTCTGAGCTTATTCAGACTTAATAAGACAAGCATAAGTTATAAATTTAAATCAAAATTATAAGTTTAAACCAAAACCATAATGCAAAATTAATATGAACTACTATTATACAATTCAAGTGCTCTACAGCCTTTTAGTCCCCTGAAACACCAGTTACCCTAAAAATTCCCAACAGCTCAAGGGAATGCTGAGATAGCTCTGCTCCCATCCCATTGGCCAGACCATAACTTGCATACAACAGTCCTAGGGAAAGATTTTAAAGAGCATAAAAATCTGCATTGAGGTAACTGGTACTTAAGCCATGGTTTATAAAGCATTGCTTGCTCCGAGAGACCATGTCAAAACACAGAAAAGACCATTTATAAAAGATAACCCCTTTCTTCTCATTCATATGTGTCAGAAATTCAAAACTAGAATGACAAGAAGTATCAAAATAAAGAGTATGTCACGTTAGAGAGCTCTAATGGCCTACCAGTTGACTGGTTCATTGGTGTATTAGGTTCTCCTGCGATGTGGCATGCATGCCTATGCTCTATTGTGACATGTTAAAAAATCACAACTGTGAGAAACCAGCATTATAAAACAGTAAAATAGGGACTGAAAACAAATGCACTGGCATGTTGATTGTGACAACACTCACTTTGAGGCAGTGGGGTATATAATATAAAATAGAGCATTCCTCTATTTTAACATTTCTTTAATTTTACAAATATCTATAAAGAATGTGATTATTGTGAATTCTGAAGCAAGAGAACTTACCCTATCAAGATCTTCATTTAAAAATATATTTATTTGAGAAAGAATGGATACTCTTTGGAAAGTGTTTTGATAATATTTGATAAAGCACCCATTATGAATTTAAAAACTACCCTTGTACTTCCATCTTTACAAATAAATTCTCCAAAGTGATTTTCACCAAGGCACCAAGCACTGTGCATGATGACTTTTCCTGCTGTCTTCAAAGCAGTGAAATCAAAAACCAGTGCAAAAGTCCAAGTAAAGGGGAACAAAAAACTAAATTATATCATACATGTACACACACAC
>LOJH01055766.1:0-11814 GCA_001685095.1 Ellobius talpinus | reverse complement strand
ATCAAAACCCAGTTCCATTGTCCTTGGCTTCTCAGTCAGCCCTCACTGTCAGCCCCTGTGAGCCATGCTTCATTGATTCTGTGCACCATGTTCTTATATTGTCCTCGACCCCTATCTCTTGCATTCCATCCTCCCCCCTTCTGTGGGGTTCCCCGAGCTCTGCCTGTTTTGGCTGTGGGTCTCTGTACAATGCTTTTTGATCACATTCATCCACCTTCTCTCTCCCAATCCCACTTCCCAGATTCACCCCTTCCTTACTCACTCTTAAAATCAAGTCCAGTTTTTATTGCCCATATACTCTTGAATGTGCCAGTTGAGATATAAAAAAGAGACATATATAAATGAAAATAGTAACCCCAGAGAATTTGATGAAAGTGCATTGATTATAAGAGATACAATAACATAGGAGATTAGGAATACACCTTGACATTTCTCTTTCCCTTATTTTCCATATCACTTTCTCAATTCTATCAACTAAACCATGTATCTAGAGTCTTTTATCTGTATGTCTATGGCCTCTTTATTTATGCCATCATCATGTAATAATAAAATTAAGCAACTAACTTTTCTGTCTTTTTCTTGTTTTATTTTACTCAATTGTTTTTCCGTAGTGGAGCTTGGATAATCTAAAACTACAAGACTGGTTACACTGGTGGATTTTATTCACCTAAGACCAAAGTCCCCACTGTTTCTAGGGCTCCCAAGGCTTCTCATGCTAGGTCATTGACTTTACACTTTATAAGTCTAAGCCATATTGTATTTACTGCTTCTCAAATGTGACTTCTCAGAATCATCTAGTCTTTAATAGTACTCATTGGAGAGACCCTTTCTGATCCCCAGATTAGGTAGGATAACTTGCCGTTGCTCCATATCTCTCTTTAAATTTGCCCATCAAAACAAAGGAAGCCTATATACATCTCAATTTGTCTTATTTAACTATCTCCATTTCTGTGAAGTCATTTCTTGCTGGTGGTCAAGGTCTCAGCATATATTTAGTATCTGATGCATACAAATGTTCACTATTTTCTACATGTTAGGAATGAACTTAAAAGGGAAATGGTATAGGAAGGCTTTATTAAGAAGATAAGTATCAAAAGATGAATACATATTTGATTATGAGGATAAATACTACCTATGTAAACCATATTTGGGCACTTGTAATGTTTTTAGGTGTACAGACAGTCAAACTATCAAGTCCATGTCTAAATGTGTTCATGTGAAAACAGTAATTTCCTAAAGGAAAGGTGTGCATCAGGCTACTAAAAGGCCAAATTTCTTCCTCTTTCTGGAGGGGGGTGTGGATGGAAAGGTGAGTTAAGACTCTCTAATCAATCCATAAATATTAATAGCAGCAATATCTAAAGTCCACTACTTCTTTTTAATTTACTTTTTAAAAATTTTATTTCTTTACTTTTATTGAAAACAGATTTTTTCTACTTAATATATTTTGATTATGTTTTCCCTTCCTTCTACCCCTCCCAGTTCCTCCTCCCCTCTCCTCCCCTTCCATCCAGATACACACCTTTTCTGTTTTTCATAGAAAACAGACATCTGAGGTATAATAATAAATAAAAATAATACATATATATAATATATAATAAAATATAGTCAAAACAAAAACTAGCACATCGGTATTGGTCAAAGCAAAAAGAAGGAAAAGAGACCAAGAGAAGGCAAAGAATTAGAGATCCACACATTCCAACCCTAGGAATTTCAGAAAAACACTAAACTGGAAACTTTAATGTCTATGCAAAGGCCTGGTGCAGCCTGGTGATGCCTCAGTTTCTGTGAGTTCATATGACCTTTGATTAGGTTGGTTTAGAGGGCCTTGCTTTTTGGATGTCCTCTGGTTCTCTCTTACACTCTTTCTGGCTCATCTTCTACAGGCTTCTCTGAGGCCTAAGGAGAGGGATTTGATGGGGACATCCCATTTCAGGCTGCGTGTTCCTAAGTTTCTCACTCCCTGCATAACATCTGCCTGTACGTCTCCTTATGTGTTCCTATTTTATTTTGTGTGTTGAGAGGGAGCATATGCCATGGCATGGATGTGAAGGTCAGAGGATTAGTTGCTGGGGTTCTCTCCTCCCACTTTATGGGCCCTGTGGATTAAACTCAGGTCGGTAGACTTGGCAGCAAATGCCTTTACCCACTGAACTGTCTTCACTGGTCCCAGGTTTCTTTTTCTTAAATAGTGTTTTAAATTTATTTAATTCTTAGACAATTTCACATGTGTATTTAATATATCTTGATCACATCCACCTTGAACCGTCAGATCTCAACGTAATAGATTTCCCACCTGTCTTCAAACCTTTTTCTTTTCTGCCTCTGAAATGATAAATTTATTTGGACTCATTTTGACTGGTTTGCATGATTATATGTGTGTGTATATATGTGCGTGGATATATTTTGGAACATATCCCATCAAATGTGAGTAGGACAAGGAACATTTACTGATTTATTTTCAGTCTATGTTTTTCTAAGGCACTTTTTGTACATTAGCTATTAGGTCAGTAGCTTAGTTCACAGGAATATAAATAAAGTGATGTATTATTATTAATTCAGCATGTACTGAATATGTGGGCTATTTTAACATAAGAGCCTATACTTTGTGCTCTAATAATGAATTTACTTAATTTGATTTTGGTCTTAGTCTTTTTTTTCTTTATCCACAAATGCTATTTAATCAGGGTGAAGATAAAAAAAAACCTCCAACTGTAATCTGGAACCCTTTATTTCCAGAGTACTTCACCAGTCATACAGTTCCCTAAACTGCTGTGCAGTGGTGAACAAAGGCCTTCCTAGTGTCTTGAGTAATAGGGTACCATGATATTTCATACTGTTTATGCAATACCTTTTACGTAGGCCTCTTTGCTAAAGAACCATCTAGTCTTATGACTTGATGATAGTGTATTGATTTTTGCATTCTTAGCTCTGTATAAGAAGAATCAAAAACATAGAAGATGTTTTTAATTGGATTATGTTGTTCTGAAGAATAAATATTAAAGATTCCTGGGGATCAATGTAAATTGCATGCACGTGTTTATATTGTTCAGTTATCTATTATTTCATGAATAGCAATTTTTCACTTTTAGGTTCTTCTAATTTTGATGCTTTGGAAGGAAGTTTTCTTGAAAAGAGAATACAAATTTACCTATTACATCATAATACTACAGCTTAGTCATATGTGGAGAAACCTGCCTAATAGTTAAGAGTTGACATTTTGACATGGTATTTGAAACAGTCACATTGAATACTTAATTAAATAAAGCATTGCTTATTTTTAAAGTACTGATAAGAAATGAACCTCTCCCTGGATGTGCATCTGTGTAGTAGCAGAAGTGGGAACCTGACGCTGTGCATGAGTTGGGATGGTGCAGAATTGCTCCAAGCAGTAAGCTGAGTGTTTTCAGACAGCATTCACAGCATCAGCAAACACCACTGTGTCAGCATCTCTCAGCATGCAGTGTAGGGAACTGCACAGAGGAGAGGATGAACAGTTCGTGAGAGCTGATATCTTGATGATGGTTTAAATAGATTCTGATGGACAGATCTGCTGTTTGATTTCTTCACTAACCTTGGAAATGCTGAAAGCTAGAGATAGCTGAGCTTATTCTTTGTAAGACAGGAAATAGAAAGGTCATGCAGCCTGGAAGCAGTGAGCACTTACAGTCTCTCTGTCATCAGGTATGGTCTTGTGAATTGTGATGCTGTTATGCATATGCAAGGTTGTCCAGATCTTAGGAATTTGGAATATGTTAATCAACACAATTGCTTATTGACTCATTTTTCATTTGGAAATTTGAATAGGTAATGATTATAATAATGGGTAAAATATGAATTAAGAAGTTTTTTCATGTGTGTATGACTTTGTTTTGCTTTAGTCTTTTTTGGAATAGAGATGAGGAGTAAAGGAGAATATGCTTTATGTGATTAGGAATAGGGTTTATGGCTCTTTCGAGTTTTTTCTAGATTAATCCTGATTGTATTCAGGCTGTGTATTTTACTTGAAATGATAAAAATAACAAATGAATCAACTGGTAATCATAACCATCTGCCCATAAATACTGATGTATTGCAAAATGATTGTTATTTGGGATTTAACCACAGTAATCTACTAGCATTGATAGTAGTGAGGCAAAAAAGCAGTGAAGTTCACTGAACTGAAGAACGTTTATACAGGCGGTAAGCTAATCCATGAGATTTAGTTATTCTCTGGGCTATCTAAAAGCCATTTTTAATCATTTCCTAGATCTGGTGATACTCATGGAGATTTTAATGTACATCTCTGCTAAGGCATTAACCACATCTGAAAGGTGACTGTGAATTTGTTTTACATAAAGAAGGCTTGTGGCTTCTAAGCGTCTTGAAGAGTTTTTGTTTGACCCAGAGAGATTCAGTGTTTCCTTACTTTCATTTTCAATTTACTCTGTTAAACTCATTAGCTACAAGTTGTAGAAAAGCCTTAGAACATAGATTTCATGAATTTGCCTTGTGTTGAAACTCTGCTATTTGTTCATCTCTATCTACATCTATAACTCTATCTATAGCTAACCTCTCAAGTTAAAATTCATTTAGTTTAGGCTTTCCTCTGAATTGTATTCTCTACAGATTTATATGCCTAACACTCAGATTTTTAAAGAGCTGTATTTAATTTGTTTTTATTTTTATACATTTCTGAGTCAGTTTTAGGGAACTATCAAATATGTTAAATTTGTTACCGAAAGAATATGAATGTTAAAAATTTCTCAAGAGAACAGTGTTGAACTCACAATCCTGTAGCAAGGCTATTATTTACTTAACCTCATCAGGATGAAAAATGTAGTATTAAAAATGAATACGTAGGAAAAAGTCTGAAACAGTGAATAAATTCAGTTAAAGCTGTTTTTTCTTTTTAATTAAAAACACATTTAAAAATTCTTCCTACTGACATTGGATATAATTTATATGTTATTCTGGCTACTTAGCAGCTTACATTCTTATTAGTTGGGAAGATTGCCATATTCTTAAGCTTGATTAATTTTTAGAATGATTTGAGTATACCTTTTAGTTGCTACAAAACCTGTTTAATCTGTTAGAATTTATTTCCAGCACTTGCATGTATTAGTCACTAGGAGTACGTTCTGTTTCTTGGCATAGCTTCAGGATTCCTCTAGGCCTTGGTTTCCACGGAATTTTGCTAATGTTTCACTGTATTTATGACATTTCAGAAGAACCAATCATAAAGTATTTGGTTGTGTTCTTTTAGTGATACTTAAATATCATTAATTTTATTATATGAAAAAATTGTCTCTAAATTGCCATTGCTTTTTCAAATCAGGAAATTATTCCTGTTACTGTGTCAAAATTCATTTCACTGAAAAGTAAAATGCAGACATTTAATTGGAATGCAGAATGCAGCAGACATTTAAACGGAGTGCCCTCCATTCTTCTTCTTCGGCAAGATGATTTTGAACTTTGAACAGTGGAGTTCCTTATAAATCTTCCCAGGAACAAGAGATCTTCTTTACCAAGGTTACCTGTATCTGCACTAATTTAAAATGCATGTCATTATACATCATAAAGATCTCTAAAGATAGACTGTTCATAAATAATTGTTTTGATAATTCTTTCATGGAGGGAATATAAGAAAGCTCCTCATTTGTAGGATATTGTATTTAGTGTTCTATGAAATACAGAAAAGAAAAAATTATTGCTTTCTAGGCATGAATGAGAAAATGAATATACATTAACTCAGATATTTTGGGTTGACTCTTAAAACTAGTTTGTTACAATTAATTTTAACTTAATCTGTAAACTGGTGAACTCTAGTATGAGCTACATATTACTATTCTTTCCTCCCATGTACTTGTCATAATATTAGAGATATCAAAGGTATATTTAGTGTTAGATTAATCATTGTGCATGGTGCAATTTTATTGATAGACAAGAATATTGAGAATTCAAGGCCCAATTGAATTATGTAGAAAAATGCTGTCTCAAAAAAATTAGTTCTAGATTTATAAGTCAGCATGAACTTAATTTAAGAGTTGAGATCAACCTAGTCCCTGGCAAGAAGCTATGGCGGAAACCCTGAGACTCATCTTTAAAATAGGGATGTGGCTATAATTCTAGGGGAGGTATGAGTAATTTAGTAGGTATGTGTATTATGGAAAAGAGGTTTTCTTCTTAGGGTTAAACATTTGAGATAAAGAATAGCAAGTATGAGAGAAACTAGACAATTTGAGCTATACTTGGAACAAAAAGTATCTGTCTGTACACCTCAGATTGAAAATTCTAAGACAGGATCTCCCTGTATAGTGTAGACTTGCCAGACTTTCTGTGTAGCTAGAATAGCTGGAAATTTGTTACTCTTTTGAGTCAGTCTCCCAATTACTAGGATCATAATTGTCCACTGCCCCACTTGGCTGGAAAAGCCAAGATCTGATGAAAAGTGCTGGAGAATGGTCAGTCACCTCAGGCTCTGAGGAAGGGGATTGGAGAAGCTGTAATGGAAGCAGGTGTTAGCTTCTGGCTGGTGGACAGTCGGTGTTACTCTCTTCTGTTTTATATCAACATGCAGGCTGAAAATAGCAGAGAGGTGGGTAGAACAGATGCAAATCCCCTATTTTCCAGTCCCAAACTGGGCAATTTGCCCAGAAGTGCCTCCAAAGTGCTTAGTATCTTGTATTAAAGCCTTCAATTAGAGAAATACAGGGCTGAGCTACAAATTGCCTCTGGTTTGTAATAGCTGGGGTATTGTAAGAGGCTGTATGTATTGTGGTTAAGTATCAAGTCAGCCATAGCCTTTCAGTTCAAACTTAGCTACACTGTTAGTCAGCTGCATGATCGTCAGTCTTTCTTTATTCATATCCAAGGGATAGTGATGGTATGTACCTCAAAGTATTGTGAATATTAAATGAATTAAGATACACAGAGTACTTGTAATAGTTTGTGGCATGTAGTGTGCAAATTATTAATATTCTTTTTGGTATTTGGCAAGTTGATTTTGTTTATATTACTAGAATATAATCATTGTACATGATTATGGGTTTCAACATGGCATTTTTATGCATGGATATCATGGATGGAATTAGTTTAGATGTTTGTTAACAGAAGAATTGACAAGTAAAACCTGGTATATATAAACAGTGATGATTTCTCATCCGTAAAGAACAAAATCAGGCCATTTGAAAGAAAATGGAAGGAGCTAGAGATAATCATGTTATGTGAAAAGAGCCAGACTGAAAGATAAATACTGAATGTTCTCTCTCATGAATCTCTATTTGAATCTATATGTGTATATGTAGATGTGGAAGAAGTAGAGTGTCCCCAAAAGAGAGATGCACAGTATGAGGCATAAAGAATATGATATACTTGAGTAATCATAACAGCCCAGTTCAGCTTTAGGCTATTGGAGTAAATTAGACCATCGCAGGCAAGGTTTGTTAGAACCCTAGAGCATAGAGTCTTGAGCATTACAGTATGATTTTCAAACTAAGAACATAATATTTTCTCCTGATCTCCTCATTCCTGGGTAAAAATAAAATAAAGAACAGAAGAGCAGCTCTTGTATTTTGAAGTCGTTTTAAGAACTCAGCTCTTTTGAGACTTTGGGAATGAAAATTAAATTCCTGAGTAGATTTAGTAGTTAGTTGACACAGTAGGGTGTAGAAGCAAAATGAGGGATTTTAATAAAAATTCTCTATCAAAATTGCATATGAGAGCATTACTCAGTCTCCCCACAAGCACTCAGAAGTCCCTGATTTCATATCCTACGAGACCTCCTGCTTGTCCCCAATGTGACTGTGTTATTGGTAGGTAATCTGATTTAGTTTTGGCTTTGTGTTTGACATTTCCTAACCAAGGACAATCTAGTGGGGTCATTTAATGCAGTGAATACTCATGCCACTGTGGTAAATATTTGGATAAAAGAACTTTGTTTTAGAGAAATTTGATATAGAATTTTCTATGCTAATCATGGGAGCATTTATACTGCTCATCCAGGTTCCAGTATAATGTTTACATACTTGACATTTAAAAAATACACTTATATTCTCCCTTCAACTATTAAATCTTTGATCGCAATTGTGTCTTTTAATTCAGCACAGATTCTGACATGTGTTAAGTGATTAGAAATAAATAAGTAAATGCATTATGCTTTATTAATTATAGAACTCTAAAGTATATATTAGGACAACCAAAAGAAAACATTCCAAGCTTAGTGAAATGTTGCATATGATCTGGAGAGTATAGAAATATGTCAGCAATTATAGTGAATAATAATAGCAGAATAACTATTAGTAATAGAGTAATCATGATGAGGATAAATATTAGCTTGGCTGATGTGTTTCTCTGAAAATATTTTAAACATAAAGTAGTCAGACACTTTGATATGTCTTTTTTTTCTCCAAAAATAGTATTAGGACTATTTAAAAAAATAAAAACATCCAAACCTTTTTAATCACCAAAAGATAATTGAGTAGGGGAGAAGGGAGAATAGGAAATGAAAAAAAGGGACAGAATATTTTAACAGAAACAGAAGGAAAACACCAAGTGCCCTGATCTACTAAGGAAACAGAATTGTAGTCTGTCAGTAGCCAATGCTGAGAACAATCTACTGTATAATGAACCATTCTGATAAAAAAAAGAAATACAAAAAAGAAAACTATTGGGTACCCCCAAGGATTAGGTTGTCAAGTAAATAATATTTATTGGTTTAAAAGTCCATCGCAACTCTAGATCATCTTATTCAGTCACTTCAGACAGCCAGATAACTCCTTTTCTGATTCTGTGAAAAGACTGGTTTTCCTCTAGAGAGATTAAACGGTCTCATTGGATTAGGTCTGCAAGATTAACTTGAGGACAGAAAGCTTGATATAAAAACGAAGTGGTGGGACTTTGTGTCCACCATCACTCCTTTATACTTGTTTTTTTCTAGATTGCACAAGGTTTTTACATGCTGTCATAATCGCTGAGTTTATATGTGCAATTGCCATATTGTGTCCAGAAAACAGTTTCTTTGGTCATCTGCTATCTCTGGCTCTCACTGTCTTTCTGTGAAGTCTCCCATAAAGATAACTAAGTCTAGGGTGGGAGTGGTATATAATACGTATTTAACCTCTGAGCGTGAGCCTTTCGTAGTCTCTACCTCTTTGCATGTTGTCCAGTTCAGATGTCTCTATTTATGCAAGGAGAAGCTTCTTTGATGAGGGTTGACTGATGCACTGATGTATAGAAACACCAATAAGTTCATTAGGATTTTTTAAATACTATCTATATTTAACAGAATAATTGGATTCCCCCACAGGGGTTACAGCCAAGCTAGACACAGATTCTTGGCCTTTGTCAAATTTGGCTCCATCTCAAGGAGCAGGTCTTAGATCCAACCATAAAGTTGTGGGTCATTGACATAGCATCTGTACCTGTGTTCCACAAGTAGTCAGACCTTTAAAGGGTAAGAGCGGGGTGGGAATGAAGGTTACTCTTCACCTCCCAGTCTGCATTTCACCTACCAGTAGCATAAAAGCTGTACAGTGGGAATGAAGCTTCCAGGCCAGTACCAGGTAGATGTTTCCATATTGTGTGAGTACAATATGTGATATCTTCAACAACAGGCTTTTACCATCAAATTCTAGAAGGTAGCCAAGAGTATGGCAATGGCCTGTAATGTTTTTCAGGGGCATCTATGAGACCCCATTGGTCAACAACTCATAAAAAGGAAACTATTATAGTACTGTGGTTTTTGTTTGCTGTTAGGTGTCTAGTTGGGGTATTTTCCTTTTATTGTCGTGTAATTCCATTTCCTCTCCCCTTTTTACATGTATAAGAATATATTTTAGGAAAATTTGGTAGTTTTAATATGACTTTTTCAAAAGGCCTTTAGTGTTTGTTATTCCTCCCTATATTTTCTCCTTTTCCCTGCCCCCTCTTAATCATCTACCCCAATTTAAACTTTTGTGTTCTATTATTCCCCTTTAACCCATTGTACCACTGTCATATCTTCCCTTCCTTGAAAACATCATACCCTTGTCTGTCTGGACTCGGTGAGCTCCCATTAGCTCAGGTAAACTGTTTCAGTGCGTATCCCCATCATGGTCTTGAACACTTTGCTCATATTCTCACTCATCCCACTCTGACTGGACTATGCGAGCTCAACTCAGTGCTCTGCTGTGACTCTCTGCCTCTGCTTCCATCAGTTGCTGGATGAAGATTCTATGGTGACATTTANGCTCCCATTAGCTCAGGTAAACTGTTTCAGTGCGTATCCCCATCATGGTCTTGAACACTTTGCTCATATTCTCACTCATCCCACTCTGACTGGACTATGCGAGCTCAACTCAGTGCTCTGCTGTGACTCTCTGCCTCTGCTTCCATCAGTTGCTGGATGAAGATTCTATGGTGACATTTAAGATAGTCATCCATCTGACTAGAGGGCAAGGCCAGTTCGGGCACCCTCTCCTCTATTGCTTAGGGTCTTAGCTGGGGTCATTCTTGTAGATTCCTGGGAATTTCTCTAGTACCAGGTTTCTTGCTAGCCCCATAATGGCTGCCTCATTCAAGGTGTCTCTTTCTTTGCTCTCCATCTCTGTCCTTCCCCCATCTTGACCATCCCGTTCCCTCAAGTTTTCCTCCCCCTCCCCTTCTCCTCTCCTCCTCCCCTTCTTTCCTCATTTCTCCCCCTACCCGCATGCTCCCAATTTTGTCAGGAGATCTTTTCTATTTCCCCTTCTCAGGGCGTATCTATACATGGTTTCTCTCAGGTTTCTCCTTGTTGCTTACCTTCTCTGGGGTTGTAGACTATAGGCTCGTTATCCTTTGCTTTACAGCCACTATCCACTTATGATTAGTACATACCGTGCTCATCTTTGGGTCTGGGTTAACTCACTCAGGATTTTTTCTTCTAGTTCCATCCATTTGCATGCAAACTTCAAGATGTCATTGTTTTTCTTTTTATACCCCTGAGTAGTTATCCATTGTGTAAATGTACCACATTTTCTTTATCTATTCTTCAGTTGAGGGGCATATAGATTGTTCCCAGATTCTGACTATTGCAAATAATGCTGCTATAAATATAGTTAAACAAATGTGCTTGTAGTATGATTGGGCATCCTTTAAGTATATGCCCAAGAGTAGTATTGCTGGGTTTTGAGGTAGGTTGATTCCCAGTTTTCTGAGAAGCCATCATATTCATTTCCAGAGTTGTTGTACAACTAACTTTGCATTGGAGGAGCAATGGAATAGTATTCCTCTTACTCTGCATCCTCTCCAGCAAAAGCTGTCATTGGTGTTTTTGATCTTAGCCATTTTAATAATCGTAAGATGGTATCTCAGAGTCATTTTGATTTGCATTTCTTTGATGGCTAAGGCTGTTGAACATTTTCTTAAGTGTCTTTCAGGCCATTTGAGATTCTTCTGTTGAGAATTCTCTTGGTATTTTGATGTCTAATTTCTTGAGTTCTTTATATATTTTGGAGGTCATTTCTCTGTCTGATGTGAGGCTGGTGAAGATCTTTTCCAATTCAGTAGACTGACCTTTTCTTATTGACTGTGTCTTTGCTTGACAGAAGCTTCTCAGTGTCAGGAGGTCCCATTTATTTATTGTTGCTGTCAGTTTCTGTGCTACAGGTCTTATATTTAGGAAGTGGTCTCCTGTGCCCATGAATTGAAGACTACTTCCCACTCTCTCTTCTATCACATTCAGTGTGGTCAGATTTATACTGAGGTCTTTAATCCATTTGGGTTTGAGTTTTGTGTATGGGGATAGATTTGGATCTATTTACTTACTTCTACATGTTGACACCCAGTTATGCCAGCACCATTTGTTGAAGATGCTTT
>LOJH01055764.1:0-11815 GCA_001685095.1 Ellobius talpinus | reverse complement strand
GGGAATTGAACTCAGGACCTTTGGAAGAGCAGGCAATGCTCTTAACCGCTGACCTATCTCTCCTGCCCCCCAAAGCAGTTTCTTTATTAAGAAGAAATGGTAATCACAGCGTATAGAGGGAAATCCCACATCACCTTACACTGTCATAGAATGTGACAAACTAGAAAAAAAAATGAACTGGACGGGGTGGAGCAGGGACTCACTTTTTGCCTAGCGTGGCCTGGAACTGCTCTGAGGGTGACGTTAAATTTGAAGTCCTCTTGTTCCATCCTCTCTCAACCTACACACCCCACTGCAAGAACTGCAGGTGTGTGGGCCCCGCCATGTCTAGCTGAAAAATAGGGTTATGGATGGGGCCCCGGGACACACATAAACAGCAGATTTATATATGTCAAATGGTAGCTAACCTCAGGTCTACTAGATTCATGAGCTGCTGATGCGCAGGCATAGGCAACAGTGCTCTATCAGCTAAAGCCTGCGTGGCCGATAGTCTGTCACGTCACTGTGCCGTTTCCTGCATTCGTTCTGTCCCTGAGGCTTTCCCCATCTGCTCCTTGTTTCTTTTGCCTCGATGACCAGGAGTGGCCACAGCCTGTCCCAGCAGCCAGCTGCCTTCTTTGCCAAAGCTCAGCTCTGATTCCTTTCTGCTTTTGCCCTCCAGCCTCTGAGAAACCAATCAGGAAGGATTGTGGGTAAGAAGGAACCGGTGAACCCTTTGTCTAGGCACGCTTATTTTTCCAGCCGGCCTTTTCTGCTGCCTGCACAATCGATGCATGGCACAGACAAGACCTTTAGCAGAAGCCCAGCAGTGAGGCAATGTCTGCTCTCCTGCCAGTGACCCTCCAAGTTAGTATTTAGAGAAGTGCCTCCCAAGAAACCGCCCAGAGGCTTCTGAGCGCATGCCGTCTCCTGGCATGCTCTGAAGACAGACTTCCCCTCTCTAAGTGTCTCCATTTGGAACTCAGGTAGGATGGCACCAGAGCCCTGAACTTTTCAGCTGCTTGCCTTGCTGCTGCCAAAGTCCAGGTGAACAGCCTTGACGAAATGGGCCATGATGAATACTACCGGTGAGCATGGTGCTCACCTGCCTGTTTGTGCTGGGAAGGATGGGAAGCTACTGACCACCTGGGGAACATGGTCTCACGATGTGTGCATCTTTGTATATGCCTTTACTCTTTCAACAGTCTTTGGCTCGTCCTCAGTTCCTCCCTCCCACCATCCCTTTTTGAAGTCTTTCTCAAGTCCCAAGATTATAGGACTGCATCACAATGCCCAACTTGGTTTTTTGTTTTTAAAAATAATTTCCAGGGCTGAAGAGATGGCTCAGAGGTTAAGAACACCAGCTACTACTCTTCAGAAGTCCTGAGTTCAATTTCCAGCAACCACATAGTGGCTCACAACCATCTATAATGAGATCTGGTGCCCTCTTCTGGCCTGCAGGCATACATGAAGGCAGAACACTGTATACATAATAAATCTTTAAAAAATAATTTCAAAATGCACGTATCAAGTAAAAATCCTGTTCCCATGGTGGATACCCTTTGTGTATAATAGGCCTTCACTGCTCCACAAGTAAAAAGAAACTATATTTTTGTTTGTTTTTGAATTGTCATCTTGATGCAATGCTTGGGTGAGCTAATAGGGAACCTTGGTTGAGAAACACATCCACTAGACTGGCCCATAGACAAGCTTGGGCATTTTTGTTTTGTTTTTCAAGACAGGGTTTCTCTGTGTAGCCCTGCCTGTCCTGAAACTCTTTGTAGACCAGGCTGGCCTCGAACTCACAGATATCCACCTTCCTTTGCCTCCTGAGTGCTGGGATTAAAGATCCCAACTACATTTTTCTGATTAAGGACTGATGTTAAAGGGCACAGGCAGCAATGGAGAGTACCGCCCATGGTCAATCGGGCCTGGGTTGTATTAAAAAATAATAATCAAGCTGAGCAAGCCACTGGGAGTTTTGTGTCTTGGTGGCAAACATGTCTCCAAAAGGCTGAGGATGTGGTTCAGGGAAAGTGTCTATCCATCAGATAGAAACCCAGGTCTGATCCTCAGCATGACACAAAACCAGGCATGGTGGCACACACCTGTAATTCCAGCACCTGAGAGTTGGGGGGCAAAAGCCTCAAAAACAAAAGGTGAGTTTAAAGCCAGTTTGGGCTATATGACACTCTGCCTTAAAACAAAACAAAATAAAACCATACAACAAAAGCAAAAATGAAACAAAAACACAAACAAAACCAAAGTAAAACAAAAAACTCCATCAAACAAACAAACAAACAAAAAACCCAAGACCAAGACGGTAACTGATTATGACAAATTAAATGGGCATGGTGCCCCACCCCAACTACAGGGCTTCCTTCACAGGGCATTTTATATGCCAATGAGTGGTTCTCAACCCATGGCTTACAACCCTTTACAGGGGTCGCCTAAGACCATCTGCAAATCCTTTATTTACATTACAACTCGTAACAGTAGCACATTTGTAGTTATGAAGGGGCAACAAAAATGTTATGGCTGGGGGGTCACCACATGAGGAATTAACTGTATTAAGGGGTCATAGCATTAGGAAGGCTGAGAACCACTGCTCCAATGTTTCCTGGAAGCAGGCTTAAGCGAGGAGGCTGGGAAGGACATTCAAAACAGTGGCTAAGCTGGTGACAGTACTTGGATGCTCCCAAGCATCAGGCGATCTATAGCTGGGCAAGGGCCAGGGGATTTCCTGCAGGCACCTGAATGGAAAGGAGAGACAAGGCAGCCACCAGCTTTCTAGTAGGCATGGAGACAAAATGGCCCTGGGAGCAGCAGCAGAAAAAACTGAGCTCCAGCAGCTGGATAAAAAGCAAGGCACTGCAGTCAGCTCCTTGGGCTTGGCAGACAGACATCTTGCCTGTCAACATCATATCCAATGGCTATTGATGGCCACCAGTTACCCTGCCAGTGTGACTCAGTGGTCATGGCTACAAACCCTTGGATACGTTAACCAAATGGCACTAAATAGCTGCTAGCAGATGGCTAACCCTGCAGGGAGTCCATGGCAAGAGGCAGGGCATGAGTGTGCCTCTCCCTCACTTGGTGTAATCATGCATAGAAGCTGGGCACAAATCTGCCCTCACTCCTGGGATTGTACCATACTTTCTGTCCTTAAAAAAATTATTTTAAATTGTACATGAATATTTTGCCTGCATGGACATCTGTACCACACAAATGCCTTCTACTCCCAGAGGTCAGAAGTGTCAGATCCCCTGGGGCTGGCTGGAGTTAAGACAGTCGTGAGCTGCCATGTGGGGGCTGGGAATTAGACCTGGGTCCTCTGCAAGAGCAGCCAGTGCTTTTTTTTTGTTTTTTTTTTCGTTTCTCTGTGTAGCCTTGGCTGTCCTGGAACTCACGCTGTAGATCAAGCTGGTCTTGAACTCAGAGATTGGCCTGCCTCTTCCCCCCCCCCAGGCTGAGATTACAGGCGTGTACCACAGCCTGTGTTCAGTTTAAGAACTGCTGGCATGCCATGATCCTTCAGTCACACCACCTCCTGTCCCTGGGTGCAGTTTGTGGGGATACAAGTCACCTGGGCACCGCCCCTGAAAGACAGGTACTCAGAAGAGATGCCAAGGGGGATCCTGAGGCGAAATGACAGTGTGCTTGTGGCTCAGGGACACGACTACTTGCTGCTGTGTGCTATATATTAATATATATGCTTTCCCAGATGGTATAAATGCTACACCCTGTGGGTACTCTGGGGAGGCCCTGGGAGCTCTTCGAAGCTGGGGAGTACAGGCTGTGTGGCCTACTAATGCTGTTGCCAGAGGCCTCAGCCAGTCCCATGGAGAGCTTTGATGTTGGGGTCATCAAACCCAGACCTGGCAGAGCAGAGTGGGCCTTGTACTTCCTCACTGTGCGAGGCTGGGATATTCATCCCCTGGGGAGCCATTAATGAATTAATGATGACGCCAACATTATTTTAAATTATTTATTTTTCTGTAGCTCAAATCACAGAATAGTATGATACAATTTTTCTCAAGCTCAACACTCATTTCAAATGTTTTCTTCTTTTACAGTACGGACAAAGATGTGTGAATTGATGAAAAAATAACTCAGAGCTTATTAAAACTAATGCTTCCTAGGCACACCCTGAGCTTCTGTCTGGAGTGGGTGCAGGGAGTGAAAATAATTTAAATTCCCTATCTATTCTGGGTAGGTGGTCCCTGAACCACCCATCATGGAACACTGCTTAAGACTTGTTGGTTACCTACTGGAAAGCATTTCAAAAAACACGGAAATAAGTATACAGAAATAGCTCTTCTATAAAATATCCCATACAAAAATAATTGTATTTATGCAAAGTTTGAGATACTACAAAATAATGTATTAGCCTGTGTACTCAACCTAGGAAGGAAAGTCTCTAAGAGGCAGACGAGATGTGTTTTCCTCTTACCTCGTTCCAACTACTTAGGGCATGACACCAGCCTATGCTTCACACAGAAAAAGAACAAAGTTACACTTTTCTGGAGACATGAGCCGAACCGAGTGTCTCTAAGTGGAAAGTGGGCCACCTGGTGATCTCAGCCATCTCCTCCCTTCTGTCCAGGTACAGCGTGGCAGGGCAAATGGGCACCCAGGCGCTTCACAGCACTGATGGGGGTCCCCAGAACTCAGAATGTTGTCCTACACTAGTGGAAAACAGCAACCTGTGCCACATTCACAGGAGTGGCCGGGTCACTGGGACACTTTAATATGAAGAAACAAAACAACAAAACCTGAGGAGTCTGACCATGCAGAACTAGGCCACCTTTGTATTCAGATGATGTCTGAGGAGGAGCAACTGAGTTCGGAGTCAAGCATGGCAAAATGATGGCCTCTGAAGCCCAAATAATTTGGTTGGAAACAAGCCACTATGGCCCAAATGGCAACTCCACCTGTCGTGTCCCTACCAATGTCCAGAATCTCTTGTGACTGTGACCATCTGGAGTCCTGAGAGGTCCAGGCTGACACTGCATGGTAGGGCTTGGAGAGATCCCCTGGGTTCCTCAGATTGTTTTGGCACTTAGCAAGACTGTCGCTGTCTGGATGGCCCATGGTGAAAGTGTACTTTACAGTAGGCAATGATGCCCTGAGGAAGAGACATATTGGAGTGGACTGCTACAGAGGCTAAGGGATGCTGGGCCATGAAGCTCTGCATCTCTGAGGGGGTCCCAAGAAATGTTCTCCCTTTCTGAGACCCTAGTAGAGAATACACAAACCCCAACTCACCAGTGTGGCTAGAATGCTTCTAAAGTAGCTTTCTAAGCAGGAGGACTGCTCCAGTCTGCTAGGATGACAAGGAGCCAAGGCACTGGTTCTACAGGCAGATATATATTCCAAGATCTCACCTTATCTGGAAGAACTATGCAGAACAGACAGCATAAAGTAGCTTTCCTTCTGCCTTGACTCTGTGAGGGGTGGCCATCTACCAGGCTAGTGTTTGTAACTGTCAGGGACTCCCAGAAAACACGACATGTCAAAGTTTTCTGTACTAATTACCACCTTAGCATATTGTGAACATAGATGTGGGAAAACTGGATCTTACAGACTATCTTCAGATATTTTGCTCATATTTAAGGGGCAACTTCCTGAGGCTTGTCATAATTTATAAAGGCTTTTTAGCAACAAAAAAATTAAAGGATGAATGTTGCGTTGAGCTCCCCCTATTGAATGATGTAGGTTTGGCTCAAGTATAGGATAAAAGGATATCGGTGAACCAAACTAGTGAGCAGGAAGGCACACTCTGAGTATCATTTAGGTGACGTGACATGCACAGTAGTCTTCAAAAACTATGCATTAATGTGCATTAGTGCTTGGAGGCAACTATTCATTTAAGGTGTAGAAAAATAGGAAGCTCCAAGGGGAAGCTGGTTCTAAGGAATCTAGTCTGTATTTCACCAGTCAGTCCCAGCGCAGCATGAGGACCATCTTCCACGTGTTCAATTCACAAACTACATCTTTAAGTATTAGCAACCTAGAGAACACATGTCAATTCTCCAGCTCAGATCACTGGTCTGCAGTGTAGTGTAGGGTCAGTTCAAGGTAATGAGGCTGAGAACTTCATGGGCTTGCTACCATCCTCACCTGGCTTGAGCACAGAAAAGCCAGCGAGGTTTGGTATTTAACACCCTCCCCACAAACAATCCCTGCTCAATGCTTACCACTAAGAAAGTGTCAAAGCCCTATGCAGCAGACTGAGTGAATAAGGACAGCCCATTGTGTTGAGAGTGAGCTTAGAAAACTGAGCAGGCTTCTTGCTCTGGGTGTGGTTACAGCACAAACAGCTGAAGCCATTCTTGTCACATGCTTTGTGTCTGTCTGTCTCTCTCTCTCTCACACACACACACTGTTCAGACTGTCTCAGAGCATAAATCACATTGTACTTGAAACAGTTTCAATGCTTCTGACAAGAATTTGGCTTAGATGTAGAATGCAGAATTAGGGTGCTATGCGGGGATGCAGGGCCATTTCCATCTGGATTATCTGATGGGGTATTCTTTTTGAGGACTGGGAATTATCTTCCAAAAATGACAGTGTACTGTTACTGCTTTGATTATACATTTTGCTAACAAGAGTTTTCCTCACTTATTCTGGCAAAATGGCAGATTTTTCTCCTTACCACTTCTTTAAAAGAATCAAAAAAGCTGCAGAACACATGGCCACCAGCCTGTTTTCTGGGGGACTGTTTAGAGAGAGGATTCTGTTGAGTCCCTTTCTTCCTATGTAAGGCACAATAAATGCAAACCCGAGCAGATTTCAGCAGGCGACAGGCAAGGGGAGTCTGCTAAGTGCTGAGGGCCTGAGCAGCTTGCAGCCTGTGAAACGTTATTTACATGGAGTGTGCAGGCCAGAGCCAGCTGCCCATGTGATCAGGAGGGTAGAGCGGACTGACGATAGCGCTACACACTTGAGAAACTGAACCTCAAGAAGGGAAAGCCCCTTGAACACACTAAGCAGTGTGCCCAGCACTTTTAGGGTAGGTTACAACTGTGTGCAAGGAACCTATGTGCCCTCCTACAAAGAAACGTGGATGCTATGAGCACAACTTAACTCTTCTCCTTCCATTTTGATCCTGTTGGACCCGGAGGGATGTGTTTAGGGAGACAGACACCGCTTTCCAACATCGCAGTTTAGGTTCTTCCTCTTTTCCTCACTCTGAAGGCCTGGCTGCTTCAGACTGAACCTTCTGCCTGTCTAGGATAACCACTCTTGGCTCAATCTAGTTTTTTTTTTCCCAGGCAAAGTGCTGCACCAGCAGCCCCTGATGACCACAGTGGTCACAGATGTTGACAGCAGGACATACTGGTAGCTAGGATGGCCAGGGGTGGGGGCACACAAAGATTGAGTCTTTGGTTGCCACACCCCATACAAGGATCTCAGGCAGCCCAGGTTGGCCTTGAATTCGGTCTGCAGCCAAGGCTGACTTTTAAATCCTAACCTTCCTGCCTCCATTTCCCAAATACTAGTGTTAGAGGCACATAACAAGCACAGCATGATTGCGCTTTTAAAGCCCATGCTTTGTCAATGTAAAGTGTACAGTGGCAGGGGTGAGAATTCTTACAAGGATCTGCTGCCCAGTAAAAGGAACGGGTGTAAGGTATGCATTTGCTTTTTGCTCTGCAACATCTTAGGACCGGGAGCTCAGTACTTTGAAGACTTAAACAAGCATGTTGTTGCCCTTGGCCTCTCCAGGTCTCTGCTAGGCCTGTCTCTAAGTATAAAGACAGAAATGGTAGTGCCAACAGGAGGTTGGATTGGAGGTTGCATTCTGGATCCTTTGTTCAGACAAAGCAATGTGTGTTCTAGAAAACCTGCCAGGACCTTTGTGTCCTTTGAACACTCGGGCTTACACTACAGCTTCCTTCTGATACAGTGAGTTTCCTCTCAAAGGAACCTAAGTTGTATCTGCACATTCATATTTATCAGTGTTAATGCCTCGTAACATTTAAGTTAACCAAAGCTTTTGCTTCCAGCTCAAACTTCCCCAACAGGACTAAAAAGAGCAGCATTTTTGACTAAGTTTGGTGCAGGACCCACAAGAACCATATACACAGGATCAGGACAAACACATGAGACTTGAGCTGGTTTCAGAATTGATTCTCCTACCATTCTCTGCCTCCCTTCAAGGCCTTAATGTGTTACTAAGTTGGGTTTGGCTTGGCAGTGGATGTCCCATGCTCCCGTACTGAGAGGAGCAGAAATCACAGACATACTGGAGTGGTCTCATGGCATCTTTGGCTTTGAAACCATCACGGATGCAGTCAATTGGAGTGTTCAAGGTTTTAACAAAAACACTGAATATTGAGTTAATTCAAAATGCAATTTACCCAGGAATAAATCTAATAAGGTCATTTTGATAATTAAAATATGAAAAGATAACATGTACAAGAAAACAATGATGTTCATATTCTTGAAATAAAGACAAAAGTAGTGACATTTGGTTCATTTTCAAATTGCACATGGGTAAAATCATACAGTACTGCAGACAGCTATAGACAAGCAATTTAGTCAAAGAATTTGCTTCTTTGTTTCACTGAAAATTAAAAAGCTGTATGAAATGCATAGCTTTGATTAAGACTATAAATACATTTTCCTTCTCAATAAAATTCCAAATTTATAATGCTGGCAAAAGGCAGTGCTGGCAAAGTTTTTAATGCACATGGAAATGCTATTCTATTTCGGCTTCCAGAAGTAGCCCTAGGAACTCCTATGCACCAATGCATGGTCACTTCAGTTTTCTGTGAATTATTTTAAATGTCACCTAGGTACTTAAAGTTAGCACTTGCTCCCTTCTAGAAGCTAAGGCAGCAGATGCATGAAGCACCTCAGCTAGACTTCCAACTAGCTCAGCAGTTCACCTGTGCTCCTCAGGCCAAATGGACTGCAATCTACATGGCTCCCTGTACACCCACTGGGACTTTCAGGCTCACTTCTGCCCATAAAGACAGCCCAACAGGGCGAAGAAAGCCATCACCACTGCATATTGTTCCTTGCAGCAATCTCAAGTCTAAAGGCTCATACATTGTGGGTTCTTCAAACTCCACCTCCCTGAAGACAAACTTCATCTGCTGTCATTCTTCATGGACTGTTCCCCTCCATCTCTCCAGAAGGCATGCTTTGTTGACTCTGCTGATCAGTTCCCATTCATGCTTAGTTAACTTTCAACCATCTCAGCCTTCATGTAATTTGCTTATTGTGTTTCTCTAGTTTTCACTAAACACAAATGCAAAGGTAAAGACTGAAGCAATCATTTCAAAACACAAGAGCTCACACTAAAGACAAACATGAGCATCAAATATTAAAACATGAGTTTTCTCCTTTCTTTATTCTGGGGAGGAGGAATCTTCCTCCTCATCTTCCTCGTCTTCATCGTTGAATGAACAGGGGGTCTCGCCGCGGGACTCAGAGCAGTGAGAGGCCGCACTACTGGACTGGTGACTGTCTGGGGCAAGGAACTGCCCAGTTGCTAAGGCCACTTCAGCATCCAAGCACAACCCTTGGTTCACACTAGCAAGTAAGTTAAAAACACAGATTCATTAATGCTGTATAGACAGGAATAAACAGAGGAAGGAGGTACCGCTGAGCAGATCTGCTACAAACCTGACCCACCTGTTACAGTGGTGACACGGCTCTGGCTCCCCACAGAAGAGCCAGGGCTCTGGGGCTGGCTTTTCTCACCTTGAAAAAAATACATACCTTGATTGGGGTACGGTGGCACGAGTGGTCAGGTCTAAATTCGAAATTGATTGGGTAGAGTTCAAAAGCAGTCCCTGGTCTAACCAAGAAGGTCCTGTAGAGATATCTGCAAGATAAACAGCAAAAAAGAAAGAAAATGTAGGCTCTGCACTCTGGTTGTTCTGCTGTGCTCTGAAGTAAGCATGGGCTTGCATGTCTTGGTGACAGCTGGACAATTCTCCTGCCCCGTGAAGAACCTGTTTTTTTATTTTTTTGGGGGGGGGAACCAATAAATTCCTGAAAGAGAATGGAAAAAAATAAAGGAAGACAGACTTTAGGGAGAAAGAATTCAAAGTTAAACCATCACTGGCTCCTTTTAGTTCAGTGTTTTTGTTTTCCCCAAGACTTATTTTATTATTTTTAAATCATGTAAAAGCCCGAGTGGGAATGTATGTATACGAGGAAAGGGGTGTGAGTCCGAGCTGTGAGCTGTCTTCTACAACAGCAGTATGAACTCTAACTACTCTAGCCTCCCTTTGTCTTTATGTAACACCTGAAAAGGTTGCTTACTGGGTATAGTAAGAATGTGGTCAGAACGTGGACTATCTTACACATCTGGCATCCTCACCATGAAAGACTAAACAGTGACATTAACAGCCAAAGCCAGAATTGGACAGAGACAAAACAAATCACAACTATTTTAGGAGAGACCACACAGCTTATGGATCAGGCAGACACACGCCTGTCCCCCTTCCCCCACCTCCCACTGTGTGTGTGCACATGTGAGACTTAGGACTTGCTAATCAGGCTAGGTCAGCAGGCCAGCAAGCCCCCAGGGATCTTCCCACTGGTCTCCCTAGCGCCAGATATGAGCATACATCATCACGTCTAGCTTTTTCCACAGGTGCTGGGGATTGAACTACATACAGATGGTCTCAGGCTTGCACAGCAGGCACACTACCAACTGAACCAGCTCTCCACCCTGTGGCACTGTCTCTAAGTGTACGCAGGTGAAGCCAATCCTGTTGCTCATCAATGAGCTATGCTTCTTAATTAGAGGCCCCTCCACTCCCACCCCTGGTGTCATTTGCTTTATAATCCAAAGTAGTCTTAAGATTGTGCTTTCATATAATGCAGTTCTAAAATTTATTTTTATTTTATGCATATGGATATTTTGTCTATATGTATATCTGTGTACCATGGCCGGGTTCCCATGAAGACCAAAAGGCATTAAACTCAAGCTACAGGTGGTTGTGAGCCAGGGTGGATGCTGGGAACTGCACCTGGAAGAGCACCCGTGCTCTTAGCTACCAAGCCCTCTCCAAAGGTGAGACAGATAAGAGGTGTTTCAGCTCACAGGAAACCATGAGGGCATGTCCTGGCATCTCCTTTGCCCTGAATACGCCATGCTTCTCCCATCACAGCAGACCAGTTCTTACTACACTGTTACTTGCAGGATGCCTCCCTGTCTAGAATGCTAGCTCAGAGAGAACTGTAACCTGAATGTCTAGGGACCTCAGAATTAATGAATGAATGTATATAGTCTCTTACAACAATTTTTTTTTCTGTTTAGTTTTTCAAGACAGGGCGTTTCTATGTAATAGCCTCCCACTTGTTCTAGAACTTGTTCCCAGCACTTGGGGGGCTGAGGCAGATGTACCTCTGTGAGTTTGAGGCCAGCCTGGTCTACAGAGTGATTTCCAGGACAGTCACAGAGAAATTTTTCACAGAGAAAACCTGTCTCGAAATCCCAGCCCCCAAAAGAGAAAAAGATCTCACATCATTGGGCATGGTGGTACCCACTTTTAATCCCAGCACTTGGGAGGCAGAGGAAGGTGGATCTCTGTGAGTTTGAGGCCATCCTGGTCTACAAAGCAAGTTCCAGGACAGCCAGGGCTACAGAGAAAACAGTGTGTGTGGGGGGGAGTCGAGACTACAGACCCCCTCACATTCATTATAAGGCAAAACCCAATGCATACTCAGAATATATCGTTTGTTCAAATACGCTTTTATTGTATTTTATTTCTGTGGGTGTGTGTGGATGTGCAATGGCATGAGTGTAGAAGTCAGAGGACAACTTTTTAAGCAGTTGGCTCTTTCCTTCCAACATGTAGGTTCTGGA
>LOJH01055760.1:0-11815 GCA_001685095.1 Ellobius talpinus | reverse complement strand
TTCTGGCCTGCAGGCACACATGCAGACAGAACACTGTATACATAATAAATATTTTTTAAAAAATTAATATAGGCATATGACTACTTAAGAATCTATAATCATAATTCAGTGGAATAGCAAAAGAACATTTTAATAAATGCATCTATATGGTCTGGTGAATATAGATTTCCAAATGCTGGTTATGTTGAAATGAATTTGGGGGCAGGTGGAATTTTCCCTTGGGCAATTTCACTTGACCATTTTATGTATTGTTTGATGAAACAATTGTAACTAAAACAAAAATGTACCTGTGGAATTGGTGCAAGTATCTTTCCATTTACAGAAATGTAGGCCCAATCTAACACAATCTCTGTTTCAGCCACACAAAGGGTGAACTATGTCAATAATCCCTCATAAACAAGAAGTTACTCACCATGGAGACAATATTGAGAAGGTGAAGCCCCTTCAATGATTTCTACCTTACCCAGTGATTGCCAAACACCTAGATGAATAAATGGAACTCCTTTCCAAATGTAACTTAGTTTTGAAACAGCATTTGATGTAGAGAATGCACTGCATGTTCTGTTTATCCCCAAGAATTAAATCCTAAACTGATGTAAGATTCCACCAAAAAGAGGGTGATAGAAGCTGATTATGTATCAGCAACAAAAACTGAGAAAGAAGTCCTGCTTCATTATCATTTCTAGATTATAAGATTTTCTAATAAGAAGTAAAAAGGCCACTAAATCAATTAGATATTTAGACTTTTGCAGTACAAAATGCATCATAGAATTGACTTTGATGCTTTCAGAAATCAGAGCATTTAAAATGTAAGGCCCATGCTTTAAAATATTAATGTGAAGAGCAAAGCCAATAGAGAGTGGAGGCATGAAAGGGAGGACCTTGGAAGCAACTCTGCTCCATATGGTCACAGTACATGGTCAGAGGGTCAGGCTTAATGCTTAGAAAAAGTTCATGCACGTACATTAATATGGTAGGAGACTGTTCTTTCTTCACTGCTTAGACCTGAAAAAAATCACAAACTATATTATTTGCAATACTTTTTGGCCAGTATTGATAACTAGCTCTTCCATCTAGAATTAGCCCATTTTCATTATTTTATATTTTACCATGAAGCTCATGGCCTAACAGCAAGGTTTCAGATGGCAGCTACATGGCTTTTCACTGATTCTGCCTTCCTTCTCCCAGCATTCAGTTTAGTTTTCCCACCTAGCTCTAATCTGCTAAGCCACTAGCCAAAGCAGATTCTTTATTCATTAACCAATAAAAGCAATACACATACAGGAGGACTTCCCACACCACATTACTATATCCATTTCTCTGCTGTTTCTAAGCTCAGGCTGACCTGCTGCTAAGAGACATGCTTCTGGTCATCTGCAGCTCAGAGTCCTACAGTACCACACTGTTCTAACAATCATACACACACACACACACCCACACACACCCCAAGCTGATGTTTCTCTTTAGCATTGATAGTGTCTGACTCACATGGGGGGCTGGGGCAGCCCTCAATACCTTGCACAAGCAAAGGTGAAAGAAGTTGCTGAATAGCCAGTTAATAATTCTCCTTGCAGTCACACTTCTACATCTTCATTGGCATCTTCCAGGTCCACAGGCTGTTCCAACATGGAATCACTGCTAAGTCTGTTGAGGGAGTGAAGCAAGGATGCATAGACACATGTACAGAAAAGTCATATTCGGGTGAGGTGTGCACATTCTGATGAAATGCCAACTACCACCCACAACACCTGGGACAGCGTTTGTTATATACGGGTCATCCAGTGGGAAGGGGTTGTGGAGGATGTAAGTCTCGGTGGGAGGACTCTGTAGTCCCGCAGTCCCAGGCTGCAAAGATCCAGGAAGAGGAAGAGGAAGCTGCTTTTCCTACACACTTGTAGATTGCATACTTTTGCAGTCCCAGGAAAACTTTGGCATCCCTCTGACCTTGACACATGGAGCACGACTTGGCCAATTTTCCAGGAGTGCAATGCCTTGAAGTCCTTGACACGGTTGTACCTGTATCAAACATACACATTCACTCAAGATTTCACTATTCAGGGTTTCCTCTGCTCACTGTGGATTGCAAATATTCAGAAATTCAGTACTGAGTATGAACAGGGTTTGTTTTTCTTCTGTGTTTCCTAAATAATTTAGCCATTAGTACATACCTATTTACCTAGTAGTTACCTCATATTAGTTATGATAAATCATCTAGAGATCATTTGAAAGTACATAGTACTTAGTACTTTCAAATACTAATCGTAGTGGCAGATTCCCTACGAATAGTTCTGAAAATTTAAATACTTTAGTTAGACTCTGAGCTGAAAGGGTGGCTTTAGTATCACATTTGACTCTACACCTGAATATAGGTGAATCCTAATTGCCACAATTGCCCCCCAAATTGACTTACTGGAGAAATTGAAAAGCTGAACATGTATTTTTACGGGTTTGAGCCTTTATTAAGGTATCAAAGCTTTGATAAATGTGGGTCTGGATCTATAATACATGTTGACCATCATCAAATGATATTTCAGTATTCTAACTGAAGTCAAGAATTTACTGAAACAAGGAATTTCAATAGAAAGATAAACTTCTAAGTCTACTATTTAAAACATGTATGTGCATGTACATTTTGTTTGTTTGAATTATTAAATGTTAAATGTAGAATATATGGCCTGAACTAAATTCTACCCATTCCTCCCTCCCATTCTGTCAAAATCAAGGCTTCAAATTATAAAAAGCGAACAAATGAAGAGAAGGTTTTAATAGTTTTTCTCCCTTCCTGAGCCTGACAGATGAGGGACACTGTATCAAATTATCTGGAATGCCATTCAGATGTTAGAACCATCTTAATGCTAAGACACATCAACATTCAGTCTTTTGTGGTTTATGGCAATGGAAAAACAAACACCAAATAAGTCCTGGTATTTGGACCACAGCAGGAGGGACATGTAGAAAATTCTCCCAAGGAGGAGGTTTGGCAAGGACTAAACAGCAAGGAGGTTAGTCTGGGAACCCCGATACATTTGTGGGAAGAGAGTCACATCAGAAAGGCTTTGCTCTCATCATGGAATTCAATGCACGTAGCCCCTCCCCAAATGAAAGGCTATATTTGTAGACAAATGGCACATTTCAGAGAAATTACAACTACTATAGCTATGCAAGAGTCTCAATCTAACTCACCTAAGAAATCATGAATTTTAGTACTTTTTTCACACAATCAATAAAAATTGTAGGAAGTGGAACTTGGGACTGCATATTAATCTTGCATCTAGCTCCTTGCTAGCTTTCAACAGCCACTATTCATCTTGCTGAGCCTAGAGAGGCGATTTGTTTCATCTGTACACTCCATGCACAGCTAAATATAAAATCAAGTTCTATTTAACAAAGTGGACTAACAGCATGGAGCCTAACAGGGTCGCCTGGAACCTTGGTGGAACATTGCAAATGCCTGCCAAATGTTGACACCCAAGCCAAGGCACGAGAATGCTGCTTAATAAGCAACCTTTCTGATAGGCCGACTAACAGGAATGTTTTGCCATAAGTCGCTAACAGGCCTAGTGGTGGTTACTTTCCCAAGAATGCTAACAAGTATTCTGCAGTATCTTGCAGGTCTAAAATTACTTAATCTACTTACTGTAAATCAAGTTACAATTATCCATTAAGCAAATGGCTCATTCCTATTTGGCTAAATGGAGAGGGTAGATGAACTTTACCTTTCAGGGAAAGTGAATGCCACTCTGAGAATGTATTTTAGAAGTCCCCATATGCCCTGCTGTTACTGCACTTCATAATGCAGGCAAGTACTAAGTAGGTAGAAAGTGTTAAAGCGCCTGTCAAGATATCGTTTGTCACTTTCAATCCTGAAATAACAATACAGAAGAAGAGGTCACTCTGTCCTTTCCAGGGAAACTCATCTGGACTTTCTAAACTAACCAAGTCTCATATTACCTAAATTGAAGCAGAGTCACTTTCTGCCACATGCACAAACATGTATGAAGCACTGGGTGAGTGTGTATGTGTGTGTGCATGCATTTCTGTGTGTGTATGTGTATGTGTGTGTAGAACGTGTTCACACACACTATCAAAGTGGTACTGTAGGAACAATGAAAGTTGTTAAACATTAAGCAAAGATTTGGCATTTTGTAACAGGTTGGTCAACTCTGTAGGTATTACTTTAGGCATCAGCTTTGTTAACAACTACTTTACATCAAAGGCACCTAAGACCCAATGATGTACAGCAATCTTTTCCTTCTCACCATCATGGATTCACTAGGAAACTTTTGTGCCTAGATAAAATATCTCAAGGATCTGCTGAGCTGATCACGTGCCTGGCAGCTGGTACCCACTTACGTTATCGTATTCGGTTTTCACCCACATAGTTTCTTGTTCTCCAATCACCTACAATAGTTTGCATTTATAAAGGGTATGCAGAGTAGAAATCTAGAGAGTAAGAGACAAAAAATTATGAGGATGCTCATGTTTTAGGTGTTGGGGGGTCTCACTTTTATTTCCATAACAAAACACCTAAGATCAGATAATTTATAAAGAATATAAATTTATTTCATAGAAGTAGGAAAAGATCAATAGCATGGTATTAACAACATTTGGGTTCTGGCAGACTTTGTTGTTACTTCATAACACAACAGAGGAAATGATATGGCAAGACAGGACAGTCTTGGCAGAGGTAGTGCATTTTTATAATGAAATAAGCCTATAATAAAACTGGTTAATCCATGAGTTCATTAATCCATGAGTAGATTAGCCTATTTTTGAGGACAGAGCCCCTATTACTCAAACATCTCACAATTTCCTGACATTAAAAGAGCATAAATATGGCTTTAATGTGCATCTTCCACACATTAAATCTGAAGGCCCCCATTCAAACCATAGCACTAAGCATACTGTCTGGCCTTGAAGTTTCATTTTGACAATTGGGACTGTATCCTAGCAATCAGAGCTGTCATAAAGCAAGTCCTGATTCAAGAGGCCAGGAAATGAATGCCACCCCATTGCCCATTGAGGGGCAGCAATGCCATAGAATAAATGCATCACAGTCTAGAAAAAAATCAGTCTTGTCTGTCTGTCTTAGTTGAGGATGAGCTAGCATACATATGTTCATGGAGAAGCTATTGGAAGATTTTGCAAAAAATGAATGAATAAGAAAATCTTGGGCTTACCATGATGATGATCTGTTGATCTTTTGTTTTTTGTTAAGAATTCAAACAGGAGAGTCATATTTAATAGAACCAGATTCAACAAGTCCATAGTGAGTAGCCAGCAAATATCTGGCACCATCCTCTGTAGTTTAGAAATATTTTTATTAATTTTTTGAAAATTTCATGCACTGTACATTGTACATTCCCCCATTGCTAGCAGATTCACCTTCCTATGTCTTCCCACCCAAATTAGAAATTTCTCTTTTTTTCCTCTTTCCCTATAGTGTCTAGTTTATGTTGCACAAATAGCCTTGAGAGTAGGGTCTGCACTGGGGTGTGGTCAATGCATCAGGAGTCAGCTCCTTAAAGAAAACTGACTCTGCCTGGCTTGGCAGCCCTGAAATGCCAATAGCTCCTTGGCTAGTGGGTAGCATTTCATTCCTACCTTCCACTCCCGCCCACGTGCTTGGAATTTGTCCTGCTTGAACCTGTGCAGCTCCTGTGCTCACTGTCAGTAACTATGAGTTCACATGTGTTTCTGCTACATTATATCTGAAAACTGTGGTTTCCTTGTCAACTGTCTCTGGCTCTTGCCGTCTTTCTGCCCCCTCTTCTGGAAAGATCCTGAGGCTTGGGGCTCTCGTGTGATATGAAAGTATGACTTAGGGCTGAATATACCCCAGTCTCTTATTCTCTGCATCTTAACCGGTAGAGTTGGGAATCTCTGTGGCAATTGACGCAAAGAGAAGCTCCTCTGAAGAAGGTTTGAGGGATGATCTGATCACGTTTGGAGCAAGAAGCCATTAGGAGGTATTTTTATGTTATGTTCAGTTGGCAGACTAGTAAGTATTGGCTTCTCCCTAAAGGTCTATGACCTGTCTAAGTCCTCTGCATTTTTACGTTGACAATACTCCTTGTATTGGAGAGACCAATTTGCATTGACACTTAAAAGAGTCATCAGAGCAGGAAAGTCTCTAGAGCCATTTTTCTTAAAACTCTTCAGTTTATTTGCCTTGGATTCAAAGTTGCCACCAACACACTAACAGCCTATAATTTGTCTTAATATCTAGAGATAATCTTTTGGTTTGGTTTTTGTTTCTAATTGTGGTGCTTGGGACTGTACTCAAGGCCTTGAATATAGTGTGAATTCTAATCGGTTTTAATGATGAAAACCCTGAATCAGATATAGGGGTAAATGCTGAAAGATCAGAGAAGCAGAGCAGCCAGCCACTGGTTCTTTCCTCTACTAAATCCTCAAAGCAAATGGGTGATCCTGCTCTGGGAATCCTCAGACTGAATGCTCTGAGCTCCTGTCTCCTCCCTCCTTATATTCCTCTCTCCACCCAGTCATATCTTCTGTCTCTATTTCCCTAGTTCTGGGGATAAAGGTGTGAGATACTACCTTTTGGTTCTGTTTCTCTTTTAGACTGGATCAATCTCACGTAATCCAAGGTGACCTTGAACTCACAAAAATCCCTCTGCCTGCCTCCGGAGTGCTGGGATTAAAGATGTGTGCCACCACTGCCTGGCCTCTATGGCTAACTAGTGGCTTGCTCCACACTCTGATCCTCAGGCATGCTTTACTTATTATAGCACAAACAAAACATCACAGCATTAAATATGTCAGGTAAGTACTCTACCTTTCAGTTATATCTTAGCCCCTCCAAGGGAAATGTTGTAATTAGATTTCATTCATTTTATGTTAATATGTGACTATAGTAAATCTATCCCATAGTAGGATTCCATAATTTTATTCATATGGCCTTTTCACCTGAAAAAAAGACATCTAGTTTCATAAGAATATTATATCATTTAGTTTGCTTAAATCCTGGAAGACAACCCAGTTATTAATTTAAATATCATGCATGAGGATAGAGATTGACGCTAGAAGATGCAAAGACCATCCCCATGCTCATGTATCAAAACATTTAATATTGTGACAACCACCATATTAAATACAATCTACAGATTCAGCAAAATCCCACTCAGAATTCCAATGCTATTCTAATAGAATGAAACATCTGTAAGTTTATATTAAATCACAAAAGATCCCATATCCCACAGCAATCCTGACTGAAAAAATACTGCTGGAAGTATCAATACATCTAGTTTTAAGTTATGCTACAGAGCTATGGTAACAAAAACAGCATGGTATCAGCACAAAAACAATTATGTGGGTCAAAAGAATAGAATAGATGATCCACAATCTACAGATATATCTTCAAGAATATAGAAATAAAATTGTCTAGAGAAGGGACAATGGAGAGAGGAGAAACGGAAGGGTAGTAGGGGGTGAAGGAAGATAGGGTAATCATATTATATATAAAAAGCTTAAAGTTTAAGTTTGAGAAAACTTTAACAATAGACAAAAGTTTGGGAGAATTACCACTATTAACTTGCATCCAGGTTCATTTTGTGTTTACACTGATGAAGAAGATGAAAGTGAATATCGTGAGGGGTAAATGGCGAACAGGGTGCAAAGACACACCTTTCTTAATAGATGATCTACACAGAAAGACATTCACAGGGGCTCTCTGTGTGCTAAGATATCTGCTGAGGAATCTGACCAGAAAGAACTTTCTAAGGTTAGAGTACCTAAAAGACCTGTGACTTGCTCCATAAGTCTATTTCTCAAGGCACCAGAAGAGAGACACAGCAGCTATCACCATTTAGAGCAAAGGGGGCTTATTGGTTAGTTACCCATCCAGACATGTTGAACTAAAAATGACAATTTATATGTGCTCATCCCACTTCTGAAAGACTGGAGTCAGACCAACAATTTCCTAATCTTAGCCATTCACACTTCTTAACATCTTTTTCTGGGATTATTTCATATCGATTGCTCTCATTTTCCTCTGTGCTGCTGTGAGAAAGTACTGACTTTAAAATCAACTTGGGGGGAAAAGGGGTTTAACTGAGGGAGGCTGAGGTAGGAACTCAGCAAGAGTTGGAAGCAGAAATCATAAGAAGAGGAATGCTACCAACTGACTTTCTTTCTTACAGGACCCAGGGCAACCTTGGCTAACCAGTCCCAATCATTAATCAAGCCAAAGTCATATGGACATGTCTGTAGGCCAATCTGATGGAGGTAATGCCTCAACTGAAGTTCCCACTCCCCAGGTAACTTGAATTTGTGTCATATTGACAAAAAACAACTGGCTCTATATGGTCAAAGTCATAAATGACATCTTTATAGAAAGAGGTGGAGTTTTCTTTTAAGTTGTGATATTATTTTCTAAAATCATATAAAGCTCTCAGTTTAAAAAAAGAAGCCAAGAACTCAGTTAAATGGTCTGAATACTGCATTCAGGAGTAGCCATGGCTTAGAACGTGGTCCTCTGAAGGCTGTTGTGTTCCGATCTCTACCTCTACCTTAGGTCTTGTGAGAAGTAATAGAACTGCTAAGAAGTAGAGCTGAATGCCAAGCACCTGGAGTCTTGCTGAAGAAAGGGAGAAGGAATTGTATGAGCCAGATGGTTAAGGTCATAATGGAGGAACCCACAGAGACACCTGAACTCATGGGAGTTCATGGACTCTGACCAACAGTTAGGGAGCCTACATGGGACCAACCTAGGCCCTCTGCATGTGTGTGACAGTTATGTAGCTTGATCTGTTTGTGAGGCTCTTAGCAATGAGATCAGGACCTGTCGTGAAGCTTAGCTGGCTTTTGAGAAACTGTTTCTGATACTGGATTACCTAGCCCAGCCTTGATGCTGGGGAAGGAGTTTGGTCCTACCTCAACTTCATGTGCTATGCTTTGTTTAAGTCCATGGGAGGCCTGCCCCTTTCTGAATGGAGGCCGAGGAGGAGAAGGAGTGGATGTGGAGGGGGGCAGATGGGAGTGGGGGGAAGGGGAAATAGGAGGGAGGAGAAACTGTGGTCAGTATGTAAAATAAATGAAAAATGTTAATTAAATAAAATAAAAAAATAAATCAGTAAGGCATATCCGTAAGGGGATAGGTGGATTCCCAGATCTAATTTCTCTTTACTCTCCTCACTACACTGTGAGGAATTGTCTCCGCTCTGCTCTGCTGCTATAATCTGTCGTCTCACTGCTAGTCCTGATGTCATGACATCATAGGATGAAACTTCCCAAACTGGGAGCCAAGTCAACCTTTTCTCATTATATGTTCATTAAATTGTTCAAATACTTGTTATCTTCACAAAAGGCTGGGAGCATAGCAGAGATGTTCACCCAGGACACAGAAAATCTAAAGCAGCATATTCTATGTTCTCTATCTATCCTAGCCTTTATCTATGCTAGAGCCTGGCACTTCTGCATAGTGTGGCCCAAAGAGTACTAAAATCAAAATACATCTATATACATATATGAAAAATTCATAATATGTAGTAATTAAATATGTATATAGCTAATATATAGTAATAAATATTAGAAGACAAAAATGCACCGGTCAAAAAAATCATAAACTTAACACAGCATCAGATCTTTATGTGTTTTTTTTATTTTTTGTTTGTTTGTTTGCTTGTTTTGGTAACTGGATTGCATAGTTACCAAGTGTGAACTTTGTAGACAGTAATGCTGTGTCTCAGTGTCAAAAGTTTGCACAGCCCTGAGAGCTGTCTGTATACTGTTCTCTGCCTTGGGCATTTGAGCTGCACATTTTCGGCCTTCTATTATATTCAGGTTTGTTGTTTTCGTCACAGAAAGTTCATAACTAGGTGATGAACTTATTGATATTTGTAAGAGAAGTCTGAAATAGCAAGGCTGTCAGAAGTCACTAACAGAACTCCTAAAGAGCAATTTTACATCTTGAAATCTTGGAAAGTAGGGCACACAAGATAGGATCTGTTGACGGAAGTTTCTGCCCTGCCTGGTTCCACAGCCTTCCTGTCCCCAAAAACCACACAGAGGTCTACATTAACTATAAGCTGGTTGGCCTATTAGCTCAGGCTTTTTATTAACTCTAATAACTTACATTAACCCATAATTCTTGTCTGCGTTAGCCACGTGGCTTGGTACCTTTTATCATTGAGGCATCTTCATCTTGCTTCCTCTGTGTCTGGGTAATGACTATAGATTGAGCCTTTCCTCTTCCCAGAATTCACCTATTCTGGTCACCCCACCTATACTTCCTGCCTGGCTAGTAGCTAATCAGCATTTTATTGAACAAGTACAAGTGACAAATCTTTATGGGTACAAGACCATTGCCCCACAGCAAAGATCTATGCAGATTCCAGGAGCTAACAGAAAGTATAAAGGGAAGCCTTCCTCACATCGGAGACATTCTTCCTTTTTAACTAAACCTGTTGCTAACCTTCCTGATGAAGCAGATCATTGTGTGTGCAGGCTGGGCTATAGACTAGGTCAGCAGTTGTGGGGAATGGTGAAGGTGGGTAGAATTTAGAAAGGCACAAAGGGGCTGTTACTACTCTGGTGTGGGGGAAGGAGTCCCTGCAGTCCCAGGGAGCTCTGTAAAAATGGTGGGAAGGACTTAAACCTGAAATGTGAGAGACGTGAAGCTAATGTTCTTCACGCTCTGTGGAATGCTCAGAGCAACACTCCAAGGACTCCTTAGATGCCACCTTCTTTCAGACAGCATGCTATCCATGTGTCTTTGTCCTTGACCAAGAAAGACACTAAGGCTAGCTGAGGTGATATGAATGGCCTGATGTCAAGGAGTTATTAACTTCAGTATCAGCACTAAACCCTCATTCTTGCTCACCAATCATCTGTGGGTGGTTACCCTTGAAATGTTAGTTAGAAGAGAGAGTCCAGGAAGCTCTCTACAAAATGGAACACAATAAAAACAACACTTAAGCAAAACACAGGGTGGCATACATTTATTTATATTGAGCTGGTTTGGGTGAGGAAACGAAAAATCAAGACCAGAGTAGAAACAAAGAAACTTTCTACACAGCTAACCAGAAGCAACTTCTTAAGTAGAACAGGCATTCTTCCCTTATCTCACACACACGTGACTGAAAGACTGCTCTGTAGGGGCACAGGCCTCTATAATTTGATAGCTGCTTTCATGAGCTTGTAATCTACTAGGGGAACTAGAAAGTAAATAAATAAACAGAGAAAGCAAACAAAAACAGATGCTGGGGTTCTACTTGGAAACCGCAATATGATAGAAGTGTCTGAGAAGGTGACAATTGAACTGAATCCCCAGTCATGGCAACAACTGGGGGCAGGGGGGAGCTTTCTAGGCCAGAGAACAGATGAGCTGGTGAGCTGGGAAATGACTGTTCACTTCCCAGCAGTAGAAGAAACAGAAGGAGCCAGAAGAATGAGTATGGAGAAATAAGCTAACGCCCAGATAACACAGAATCCTGCATCCATGCAAAGCCATTAAAGGGGACTGAACAGAGATGTGGTAAGATTTTTTTGCATGTATCCTGTGCATGCTGTTCTCAATGTCTTGTGAATGGTGCACAGAGAAGAAACCAGTGTTGCTACTGATGAAGCCACATGGACATGGTTTTAGGATGTAAATATCACTCTTATTGTTGCATGATCTATGGAAAATTTACAATGACATATGTCTTCCATTGCAGATAAATGCTCATTGGTCCCCTGCTCTGAAACCTTCCTTTGCTTTACCAATGTGATATTCCTTTCTTTTCTTTTTTTCAGTATCTTTTTATTATTATTATTAAAAATTTCTACCTCCTCCCCTCCTCCCATTTTCCTC
>LOJH01055759.1:0-11815 GCA_001685095.1 Ellobius talpinus | reverse complement strand
GAAAAAGGATCCACAATAACAGCACGTACTGAATGGTGCTTCCTATGTACCAGGCATCATTCAGAAAGCTTCACTAATGACAACTCAGTTAATCCACACAAGAACACTGTGGGGCAGGGAACAAGACCTCCTCCACCTAGATAGGAAGAAACCAGGTACAAAGAAAAGAGGCAGAGCTGACTTGCTCAGAGGGGACAAAGGACAGCAGCAACCAAGGGTGTCTGGTCCCAGAATCTGGGCTTTCAAGGACTTTACTATTATGCACATGATAAAACATTTGCATTTGTAACTTTGGCTTGATGTTATTTGGTTTGGGTTGTTTTGTTTTGTGGGTTCACTGTTTTTGTTTTAACGGGACCTCCCTATGCAACCCAGGCTAGCCTTGAACTCATAATTCTCCTGCCTTCCCTTCCTGAATCCTGAATGCTAGGATTGCAGGCCTGCAACACTACGCTGGGCTCTGCATTCACTTCTCTGTAAGACAGCCAGCAACTACTGCTGAAGGGCTTATGCTAAACAAAATATTGTTCCAGGCACTGTCAATTCGAAAGAGCATTAAACAAAATGGACAGAGTTCCTGTTTTTAAATGAACATTCCAGTGAAAGGAGAACGGCAGACAATAAATATATGGTACATCAGATGTTAATTTGATCTGTGCTATGAAACATGGAAGATAAAGGAACACATTGACAAGGAGGTGCTGTATCAGAGGAGACATTGAGGCAAGGTGAGAACTGACAACCAAACTCACACAGCAGGGACTGCAGGAACTGTGTATCTGCAGCAAAATGCTCCCTAGACTCATACATCAATATGCACCATTTAGTACATTCAGGTATAGGTGTGTATGAAAAAGACCAGGTGGTTAATATATATATAGATAGATAGATATAGATATAGATATAGATGTTAACATACATAATTTTTAAAAAGTGGGGGTAATAAAGAAAATAGTCCAAGTCCCAGATTCCCTCCATTTTACTTGCTTGCCTCCACACTATCAGTTATAAAGTCTGGCTCAGCAAACACAGATCAAACATATAAAATCCATAACAAAATCCTGTCAAATACAAGACCTAAATTAAGTATCTCTAGGGTTAGGGGATGGGAGAGATTACTGATGTCAGAGATGCTCAGAAGGGCTGGGCCACAAGAGGATATCTTGGGCTGACTTCAGACTCAAGCAGATGTCCGTATGAGAAGGAGGAGCAAAATCTAAACACTGTGGAAGGCACATGGCACAAGCAAAGATGAATGGAAGAAAGCATGTCTGGCCAAGTGGTGGCCCTAGTAGGAGGGTACATTTAAACAGGACAGCTGAGTGGAGGTTAGTTTCTTCAGAGCCTGGCCCAGATCAGACTTACAGGAGAAATGTACCCCAAAACACTGAAGCATTTGAACTCTTTTACTGTTAGTCTCAATTGTTTAACTCAAAGACTTTCTCATTGACAGTTGAAAGCTTTCTTGTCTCACTGGGGACCAAACTCAAGGCCTTGCATATGGTAAGCTCGACCACTGAGCTAAAACTGAAATAAGTTATGAACGTTCAGATGATGTACTGATATACATGGAAAAAATCACGTTTTTAAGACGAGTTAATGGTATGGAGAAATGCTTCCTGTTGTGTAAAATACATGCAAATAAAGACCCAAACAAAAAATGCGTTGGGGAAAAGTTAACATTGGTTGTTTCCAAATGATAAAGATACTATTTATTTTCTTTCCTGCAGATGATACTCAGTAGTCTCTAAATTTTCTACCAGGGATGTGGACAATTGTTGAAACTTGATGGGGCCAAAAAAAAAAAAAAGAAGTGTTATATTCAGCAATTGGCTGGGCATGATGGTGGCAGCATGCAATCACACCACTTAGGAGACTGAAGTAACAGATCAGGAACTTAAGGTGAGCCTGGGCTCCCTGAGACAATGGAAACAAAACAAACAAACAAACAAAACCCACGAAAATTTCAGCAACTAGACCAAACAGCCTAGATCCTAGGTAACTCTAACTCTGACCTTGGGAGCCACTCTCCTAATATTCAAATTTGTCTGCCATCGAACAATCATAAACTGTACCAGAAACACCAACATAGGGCATATTCTCCAACAAGAACTTTATCGAAATATAATGGTATAAATTATGAAACAGGAAGGTCAAGACTGTATAGCAATGTGTTCCTTGGATAAAGATATTTTTCATCATTCTGTCCTTGGAGCTTCACTGCTGAATAAATGGCTCTTATCGGGTGCTGATTTCTGCACTAATTCTTGTTGACATAAGTCTTCAGGACACTGACGCAGGAGAGGGTAAAATGCCTACCACATGTGCAAATTTCCCTCCCAGATTACTACAAATCTTTTTGTGAAGAGCCCATTACACCTATGCCCGGCTAACCACTAACTAGCTGGTGACCATGGAGTCTGAATCTCGGTTTCTTCCCTTTCTGGCTGGGGGTTGATGGGTGAAGGAAGGGACATCCCACTAAAAGGTTTCTACTTCACTTCTACAAGACCCAGGGGAGTCTGCACAAGCAGGACGGGCGAGAAGCCCCCACAAAAGGCGGGGGAAACACTCGATTCTGTACAAGTCTTAGCTCCCCCAGGTTACTGTCTCCCGCTCTGACGACCGAGTTAGCACCGGGGAGGCGGGATGTGGCTGAGTCCCCACAGCAGGGGAGGATCTTCATTCGCTTTGCTCATCCCTAAAAGCCGCCAGCCTCAAGTTCAACGATGGCCAGGGTCTGTGCGAGTCCCTGGGAGCCACTTCCACCCCCAAGTCCCACCACGAACTACTGCCAGCACAAGTAACTCACCAGGGGTCCGGGGCCATGGTGCAGTCTCGGCCCGCAGCTGGGACACTTCCTGCTCGCACCAGCTGACTACGGCGGCCCGCGCGGCTCATTCCCCGCAGTTCGGAAGGTGCGCGACCCGAGCCTAGAGTTTGCTAAATGAAGCGTGTGTCAGGAACCTCAGAACCACGCCAACCAAAACTCACCCTTGGGGGGGGGCAGTGGAGTGAAACAATCGATTTTCGTTAATTCACACGAACTGCTGGACGCAAGGAAAATGGTTACATTGTTGAACAGACTCAAAACCTTTTCCCAGGAATGGAAGCGATCAAGACCCCTACTCTCGAAGTTCTTCGGGGGTTTTTTTTGTTTTGTTTTTCTTTTCTGATTGAAAAGTAACAAAACAAGCCCGGTGTGAAAGCTCGCACCTGAAAGCCCAGCACTTGGAAGTTTGAAGCAGGAAATATACATACAAGCAACGTATATACTTACATACATAAAAATAGTTGCATACCGTTCTAAAACTTTTAAAGTCTTAAATTTTTCTTTCACAAGGTAATATCAATTCCACGATTTTTTTGTAACAGACTACCCATCAGAGGCAATTATTTTTAATAATCATCATAAGGGGCTTCATTTTATAGTTAAGACAAAAGTCGCTGACTTTTACACGGGAGACGAGGGAATTCATTCTGCATATTTAGTGTTCACCTACCACCTAAATTTCTAGAATGAATGAAAAAAAACAAGAAGGAAGCCCTTCCTACATTTGCAAAAGGGTAAATCAATTTGAACTCAGCGGGCTGGCGTTCTGCTCGAACGTAAACATAGCACGCATGCGTGCGCCAGTTACCATAACGACCAGTAGACGCTGCTCCCTGAAGTTGAGGAATCAATGAGCTGAAATTCTCCACGATGGAAGAACAAATTTTACCCGAGACCGACGTGGCTGAACTGGAGCTTGAGGCTGTGATCGGCTTCAATGGTGAGGCCTGGAGTATCCATGATACCTCAGGGGCAGTGAGACTCTGACTCGGTAGCACCTGAGAATAGTGGGGAGAGTGGCAAGAGCCTAGCCAGGCACCACCAGCCCCGGGATGATGGAGGATCTTGGTCTCACTCCTGAGCCTCAGAAATTGGAATGGGATAACAGATAAAGTGCCACATCCAGGGACCAAATGTGCCTAACTTAGTAGGAAGTATGAATAAGGGTCTCTCTCTCTCTCTCTCTCTCTCTCTCTCTCTCNACACACACACACACACACACACACTCGCATGCACCCCTGGCAGCAATCCTTAGCTCTGGACACCACTCCCCACCTCGATCCCTCAACAACTTCTACCCTTGAGTAACCACCCAGCCTAGAGCAAAGGAAAGGAAAAAAGAAAAAGAAAAAAAAACACCTTTCTACACCTCACACTGATCTGCAGTGGAGAAAGGGCTGGGAGGGAACACGCAATCACTCTAGAGGTGCTCTGTGTCCTCTGTCCCAAGTAAGAACTCAGAAAGGAGGACAGTAAGGGAGACCTCCAAGGGAGATTCTGAAGGGGCCTGGTCATTGTCATTACTTGTGACTGTCACGGTAAACACTGCAAGAAATTGCTGTGATGGGGGGGTCGTGTTTGGGGAGTTGGGAAAAGGCAAGGAATCAAACTTTGGGGGGAAAATCAACTTTTTAAAAAGCACGTTTGTGACGCCTGGTGGTTGTAAGGATGTGGTGCGGAACGATTAGTGAGTTAAGTTTTAAGCACTTCGGGTCTTAGCTCCTGAGTCTTCATTGTACTATACAACTCTGAAAGCCAGCATTTCCTGTATCTGAGCCAGCATCTTTAGAAATGGACAGAGATTACTGATAAGGAGTGACCCCCTAGTGAACTGCAAAAACATCCTGGAGAGCCAGTGCAAAGACACCCCGAGATCTGAAACTGAATTCTTGCTAACTTTCTGGGGTTGTCTGAAAGAAAATGGCACCCAAAGGGAGTGGCACTAACGGGAGGTGTGACCTTGTTAGAGTAGGTGTGATCTTGTTGGAGCAAGTGTGTCACTGTGGAGGCTGGCTTTGAGGTCTCATATATGTTCAAGTCATGCCAAGTGAGTCAGACCACTTTCCTGATGCCTGTAAGATGTAGGACTCTCAGCTACTTCTCCAGCACCATGTTTGCCTTCATGCCACCATGTAAGCACCATGATGATGATGGACTAAACCTCTTAAAATGCAAGCCACTCCAATGAAATGTTTTTCCTTTATGAGTTGCCATTGTTGTGGTGTCTCTTCACAACAGTAGAAACCCTAAGACACCTACTAACTAGCTCTCAGAAGAGGGAATCGGAAGTGTTTTATTAAAGTCTGGATGAAAGGTTGCTTTTTTTTTAAAACGTTGTATGAATGTTTTGCATGTCGGTGAGTTGTGCCTGAGAAGGCCAGAAAACAGCATCGGATTTCCTGGGGCTATAGTTACAGACGAGTGTGAGCCCCGTGTGAGTGCTAGGGATCAAACCTGAGTCCTTTCAAAAAGAAGCCAATGTTCTTAACTGCTGAGCCAACTCTCCAGTTCCCTATTAAATTGTTAATTATGTTTATGAGGTGGGGGGGGTGGGCATGTAAGTGCAGTTACCCTTGAAGGCCAGAAGAGGGCATGAGATCCCATGAAGGTGGAGTTACAGGTGGTTGTGAGCCACCTGATATGTGTCCTGGGAAGTGAGTTCCAGTCCTCTGCAAGAACAGTGTATGAACTCTTAACTTTTTGCTGAGACTTCTCTTAAGCCTGTGGGACAAAGCATTTATTGAAGACTTGAAAGAAGTCAAGGAAAGAATGACCTCTTTGAGCTTACATAATCCTTAAAACTGGGTAGGAATCAGTGGCTGAGGATTGAGGTATAGATGATTCCAAGAAGCCAGGATAGGGGTACAGGGAGAAATAGACAGCATAAGCCTTACTTAGTGAATAGCAAATGGTGTAGCATGAATTCAAATTGGTCTTAACAATAAAAATTCAGAGTCAGCTATGGTGGTGGGGGTGAATGCTGAAGATCAGAGAAGCAGAGCAGCCAGCCACTAGGGTTCTTACCTCTACCAATGGCCAGACCAAAGGGGTGACCCTGTCCTCAGACTGCCTCCTCAGACTGGCTGCAATGAGCTCCTGTCTCCTCCCTCTTCACCACCATCTGGCTGTTTCTCTTTTAGACTGGATCATTCTCAGTAGCCCAGGGTGGCCTTGAACTCACAGAGATCTGTCTCTTCCCTTAGCCCTGGGATTAAAGGTGTGTGTCACCACTACCTGGCCTCTATGGCTAAGTAGTGTGGCTAGCTCTACACTCTGATCTTCTGGCAAAGCTTTATTTGTTAGATCATATACAAAATATCACCACAAATTAGTTTGCTTGAAGTTCAGGACTGGAAGGACAAGAAAAAGAACCTGGGCCCAGAGGTCAGAGGCCTTAACCACTAGATAATGGAGCTTATAGTTTCCATGGAATTAATCCAAAATTGAAAGCAAGCTGGGCGTGATGGTGTACACCTTTAACCCCAGCACTTGAGAGGCAGAGGCTAGTGGATCTCTGTAAGTTTGAGGCCAGCCTGGTTTGCATAGTGCATTCTAGGCCAGCTAGAACTACAAAATGAGACCCTGTCCCCGCAAAAATACAAAAGTTGAAAGCAAAGCAAAGTGATAGACAGTAAAGCTCATCGTAGCTGTTAAAGTATTAAACTTGAATTTGAACGCAATGATGCACATTGTAGCTGTATTCTGCAGTTCTAGGTATTATACTTTGACATGAATTTATCATGTGAACAGACCAAATATAATTGTGTTGGATATGAAAACATTAGACTGTAGCTATTGAGAGTTCAGTCACATTCAACTGATTTTCCATTTTGTCCAGAGCTTTTATAAATTCAAAACAGCAGCAGCAACAAATTGGTTAGGAATCTACAGCCCAGATTTGATGTGGGATTCCCCTCTGTATGCTGTAAATGCCATTGGTTAATAAAAATTCTGCTTTGGGTTTATTGCAGAGCAGAATAGGACAAGGCGGGAATTCCAAGCAGATAGAAGAGAGTAGGTGGGGTCAGAGAGATGTCATGTAGTTGCAGGAGACAGACACGCCCAAACCTTGCCAGTAACCACAAGCCTCGTGGTAAAATACAAAATAATAGAAATAAATTAATTCAAGATGTAAGAGCTAGCCAGGAATACACTAGAGTCACTGGCCAAGCAGTGTTGAAATTAATATAGTTTCTGTGTGATTATTTTGGGTCAGGGCAGCCAGGAAACAAATGAGTGGTCTCTGTTTACACAGATTTGTCCCACTGTGTGTTTTGTAAATAAAGTTTTATTGTAACTCATCCATGTCCTTTATTTAGGTGTTGTCTATGACTACTTTCACACTATACTAGAAGAGATGAGTAGCAGCAATGGAGACCATATAATTCAAAGATTCTAAAATACTTATTTTCTGGCTCTCTATAAAAAGCTAAACTCGGGCGGGGTGGTGGTGGTGCACACCTTTAATCCCAGCACTCAGGAGGCAGAGGCAGGTGGATCTCCATGAGTTCGAGGCCAGCCTAGCCTACAAGAGTTAGTTCCAGGAAAGGCTCCAAAGTTACAGAAAAACCCTGTCTCGGAAAACCAAAAATAAAAAAGCTAAACTGCTGAAATAGATAATGATAATAATAATAATAATAAATATAAATGGCTATTTGCTAAGAACCTAAAAGTGTTATTAAAAGTGGCATTACTTTTTATTTCTTCAATTGGCAAAGGCTAAATATATGGATCATACTTATGAAGGTGAGAATAAGGAGTTTCCATCTGCAATTGCTAGAAGTAGAAATTGCAACACCTTTTGGAAGAGGAGTTGGCTTCATTGGTAAAGTGATTGTGGTGCAACCACCAGGACCCTGAGTTTGGGTCTTCAGCTGTCACATAAAAAACTGGGCACAGTGGTGGACGGTGGATGTCAGTAACCCTAGGACCAGAGTGTTGGGGAAGGAGACAGGCAGATCCCCAGAGTCAGTCTAGCCAATCAGTATGTTCTGCATTCACTAAAAAATAAGGTGGAGAGACATAGAAAAAGATATCCCTCATCAACCTCAGACCTGCCTACACACACACACACACACACACACACACATTTGACACTGTGGGTGTCAAATGTTGCCTTGACTACCCGGCATTATGATCAGGAACGTTTAGGTTCTGTGGTGTGGTCTTGCTTTCTCATTACCTCTGTCCGCTTTTCAGGCATATTTTTCTACACTTCCTATTGATTTTGTGTTCTCTTCCTGAAGTTATTTTCCTGCTCTATTTAGCCAGAGTTGACTCTCTTTGTTTGCAACCAAGAATCTTAACTATGTGTGGTGGTTTCAAAGAAAATGGCCCCCATAGGCCCATAGGGAGTGGCACTATTAGGAGGCGTGGCCTTGTTGGAGTAGATGTGGCCTTGTTGGAAGAAGTGTGTCACTGGGAGTGGGCTTTGTGATCTCAGATGCTCAAGTTAGGCCCAGTGTGTCTCAGTCTTTTCCTGTGTTATACCTAAGTCCTGAGACCCCCAAGAAGACCACCACACTCTTCCGAATGCAAAAGCAAGGTTTTGTTTATTGTATACGAGCTAGCACAGGTCCCCTGCCTCACAGTCTGACACCGCAGATGGAGGGAAGAGGACCCCATCTACTATTGTTTTCAAAGTGGTTTTAACAGACAAAAACCACAAAGCAGTCACAAGGTTACAATTTCAAAGTACAAAGTTGCTTATCCTATATCACAATTGGCTAAAGGTTAGGTAAGGCTTAGCTGTTATTTTCTGATAGGCTGTCCTTGCCTGGGGGGGTTGTTCTCCCATAGTAACTGTACCCTGGTCACATCCTTGGACATCTGCTGACCCTTTGCTAGCTACAGGGGCTGTCTGAAAACTTATCTGATTGGTCCACTGTTACTCAATCGATAGGGCAAGTTAGGTAGTCAACATCTTTTGTGTAACCATGGGTGGGGGTATGGGTGGCAGTCAGCAGTTTCGAGTATCTCAGGTTTTTCCATTAACTAATACTTCCCCTAGAAGGAGCTTCCTCCTGGCTTTTCTCAGGGGTTGAGGTGAAGTTCGAAGTCCCAAAGGATCCCGGCACAAGAATGGAATCTTTTTCAGCCTCAGTTTTCTGGTCTCACACCTGCTGCTGTCCAATCCGGAGGTAGCGCTCTCAGCTACCTTTCCAGCCCAATGTCTGCCTGTGCACCGCCATGCTTCCCGCCAGGATGACGGTGGACTGTGAGCAGCCCCTGAATGTTTTCCTTTATATGTTTATTCCAGTCATGGCGCCTCTTCACAGCAATAGAAGCACCAACTAAGACACTATGTAACTGAAGACATGCACACCTGTCTTAGCTACTGTTCTATTGCTGTTAAGAGATAGCTGTCAGCAAGGCAACTTATAAAAGTAAGCATTTAACTGGGGGGTTGCTTACAGTTTCAGAGGGTGAGTCCACAACCACCATGGTGGGGAGAATGGCAGGAGGTAGGTAGGCACAGTGCTGAAGCAGTAGCTGAGAGCTTATATCTTATCCACAAGCAGTAGGCGGAGAGAGAAAGAGACTGTTCCTGGCATGGGCTTTCAAACCTCAAAGCCTACCCACAAGTGACACATCTTCAACAAGGGCAACCTTCTAAATGTTCCAAAAACTGTTCCACAAACTAGGGACCAAGCATTCAGACATATGAGCCCATGGAGCTAGTCTCATTCAAAACACTACATCCCATTCTTTGGCCCTGAAAAGACTTAGTAGTTATATCATAATGCAAATGCATTTGCATTACTCCAAAATTCTCCACAAAATTCTCCACTGTTTAAAAGTCCAAAGTCTCTCCTGAGCTTCGAGGCAATCTCTTCACTGTGAACTTCTGTAAAATCAAAAGCAAATTGCACACTCCAACATCCAATGACACAGAATATGCATTACCATTACAAAGAGGAGTAAGGGGGCATGGCAAGGAAATACCAAAGCAAGACTGAAACCCGAGAGGGCCAACTTCAAATTCTGTAACTCTATGTCTGCTGTCAAAGGGCTTAGATGGCTTTTAGGGTCTTTCCTTAGCCAGCAAGGAAGGCTCCATAGCCTCTTTACTCCTGTGTTCATACTGATAAAGCCAGAACCAGGTGGCTGAAGCTACCAAGTATTGCAGCCTATTTGGGATAGAAACTGATCCCTCCTTGCATTATATTTTCATATGCTTTGACTTGTTGATGCTTTCATTTGTTGCACAAGCTTTCTTTGTTGTGAGTTGCAGATTAGCTGGGGAGGATATTAGCCTGAAGGTACCACTCCCTTCATCCCATTTAGCATCAGGTCTGTCTTTACCCCTTTGAGCACAGGACTTGACTCCAACATCACTTTTCCTGATGCTCTTTTCTCCTCACATGTACATTTAGTATTTCTTTTTGTCCTGCTTTCTCTTTTTCATTATAGATCTGTATAAGAGTAACCACACTAATAACAACATGACATAGTCAATACTCAGTTGTCTTGAAATCTTCTAGACAGTTATCCAGAACTCTTCAATTTAGCCTCTGGAAGATTCTTAGAACAAGAGCAAAAAGCCACAACATTCTTTGCCGAAACGTCACAAAAACGGTCTCTAGCCCATTCACTAATATTACTCTCCTCTAAAAGTTCTTCATAGTCCACCTGGCACTCAGCACAACTATCTTCCACGCTCCTATGAGAATGGCCCAGGAAGTCCTGCTTACAGAATTCATCTTCTGTCCTGTTACAAAGTCCCAAAGTCCACATTCCACTAACAAGCAGCATAAATGAGCCTGTCATGGCAATAAGACACCTCCTGGTACTGTTCTGTTGCTATGAAGTGACATCATGACCAAGGCATCTTATATAAGAAAGTATTTAATTGGGGGCTGGCACACAGTTTCAGAAGGTGAGCCCATGACCATCATAGGAGGGAGAATGATAGGAAGCAGGCTGGCACAGCACTGACAACAGTAGCTGGGGGGTTATATCTTATCCGCAAGCAGTAGACAGAGAGAGAAAGAGACTGTGCCTGATGTGGGATTTTGAAACCTTGAAGCCCACACCCAGCAATACACCTTCTCAAACAAGGCCACACCCCCTCCAACAAGGCCACACCTCCTAATCCTTCCTAAACAGTTCCACCAATGGAAAACAAATATTCAAATATTTGAGCCTATGGAGATCATATTTAAACCACCACATTATCAGACCTCAACTCCAAGCCCAACTCCAACCCCAAAATCAATCTAATCCCCAAAGCAACCCCTACTCAAACACTAACTCCAACCCCAACCATAGCACTAACCCAAACCTCAACCCCAACCCCAGCCTAACTCTAACCCCCAAATAAGAGGTCATCTTTTCACATGCTTCCCTGTTTTCAAGATCTTTTGGTATAAACTTCCCATTCGTGTTCCTTGATCATTTTTGCTGCCACTGTTGGTTCATGTTCGTTTTTCTTATTGCTTTGTAGAAGCTCTTTGCTTGTTAACTGAGAACCACTCAGAATCTCTGAACATCACAAATCCCTTCTGGTCTGGGCTTTCCATTTACCTTTTGTAGCTAGAGATTCAGTATTAAACACAACTGGATAAATAATCAGCCTTCGCTGGTTTTGGACCTGGTTTATAAGTTATTTCCTACATCTGTGTAAACATTAGGTCCTGTTTTTCACATTTAGACCTTGGATCCACCTGGAAGGTATGATTCACGGGCAGTGTGAAACAGTGATCTTATTTTACCGTTACCATATGGGTAGCCATACGAATGTTTATAAAGAGCCCGAAATTAGGAACAAAATTATATAGTTTTTAGCAGGAATAGATGAAAGATATTAACTCTACTTTCATAAAAACTTCATAAAAAGGGGGCCAGGGCATGGGGCATGGTGGCACATACCTTTAATCCCAGCCCTGAGAGTTTAAAGTCAGCTTGATCTACATATCAAGTTCCAAGACACCCAGGAACAGGAATTACACAGTTTTGTTGTTGGTTTGTTTTGTTTTTGTT
>LOJH01055757.1:0-11815 GCA_001685095.1 Ellobius talpinus | reverse complement strand
CCATGACATCTGGGTGGAGACCTGAATGAAGGTGAGGGCCACTGACCTCGGGAAGGCAGAAGGGAAGAGGTTTCCAGGCAAAAAGGCAGGAGCCAAGACCCAGATGGGAAGGAGCTCAGTATATTTGAGAACATGAAGGGGCAGAATGGATGGTGCTTGAGAGAGAGGGGATGAGGAAGAGGAGGTACCAGGCAGGGCCTCCATGGCAGGATGGGACATCTGTGGGGCCATTCATGGGAACAAGGGAGCAGATGGTTCTGGGAGGAACTATAAGCCTACCTGGGTCTGGGGTGGGGCCTCGGATGGCCCAGTGTGTGTCCACCTCTCCCCATGGTGCCTTAGCTCACTGATTCTTCTCACCTAGTCATGGATTCCTTCACCCTCAGCACTCTGAGATGCTGAGTCACAGGAAGTGAGGTGTGACGTGACCAGTCAGCATTCCTGCCTCCTGTTTCTATGACCTCTGCTGGCATCTAGAACTAAAAGCTGGCCCTCCACTTAGTCTGTGGGGACCACCTTGTAGGATCTCCTCATCTGCCCTCAGAAATCCCTCATCAGCCCCACCATACCTTAGGGAAGAAACATAACTCACAGAGAGAATTCAGCTGGCCTAAGTCCCTGCCAGGGATGACTTTCCCCCACTCTTCCCAGGTCTTGCTAGAGGCCAGCAGGCCCCCTGACCACCTGCTACAGGAGAGCTGGCTGACCGACTTCCCCCACCCCCTCAGGCCACAGGCCTCTTCTGTGTTCTGCCCCCTGGGGCTCCATCTCCTGGCAAGGGTCACAGGGCACCGCTGACCCCATAGCCTGCTGGCATGCCCAGCTGATAATTGAAAATACCAGAATTCCCTGATGTCCAACTTCCAGGGTAACCTGACCCAGGGTGGGCGCGGCGGCAGGAGGGTCTCCGGACAGCTTCCAGCCTGCCCCTTTCTCACTTCTAATCCTTGGATTCCAAGAGAGAGGCCAGCCCCCTGGCCTGCCTTGATCATCTTCCCTGCAGATGCCGTCTCCTCTCCATGCCTGGGTCACGGGGCTTAGGGGCTCAGAGCCCAGGATCTGCCTGAAACCCAAGCCTGCTGCGACCCAGACCCCTCAAGCCTGTGGTACCCGCCATGCCTGGAGGGGGGCAGATTGGCTTCCAGTCTACAGTCTGGAGCATAAGGTGTCCTCACAAGCCCTCGCAGGCTTCCCTCGTCTGCCTGTCTCACTGGAGGGAGAAGGCCAATTGGCCTTGAGTTTGCCTGGGTTTGAATCTGGGGTCCCTTGCTTGCTATGACTGTCCTTGGGCATGTTTCTTTATATCCCCTGCCCCCCGACTTCATTTCCTCCTCTGATGAATGGGTATAATAATGCCCAACTCACAGACAACATGCGTGTTAACTGAGTTAGCCAATGAAAAGTGACTGTGTGGGTAACCAGGGCCTCCTCTGGGTGGGCATCATGGGCTCACAGGGTCCCCAAGAAAGTGAGCAGAGTGGGCGGAGGAGCAGGCAGTCACACCCCAGAGCTTTCAGAACAAAGCCAGACTCCAAAGGCTGGGCCCACGTGCTCCAGCGACATGGTTCCCACCCCTCTAGAGAGGCCACTCTGTGACTTACAGCTGAAGGGACTGTGGAGAGAGTGCGGCCTGGGAATCATCTGTGAAAGGTGACCTGATGAATGAACCACACATCCCACCAGGGCTCAGCTGCTAGGGACCCGCCTCCTGCTGTGTGACCTTGGGCAGACCACTCCTCCTCTCTGAGCAAACTCTGTCTCCTAGCAAAGTCAGCTTCACCTAGCTGCGGCTTAGGAGTCCGGGTTCGCAGGTTTGCAAGGTCAACATCCAGGGGTGGGTAGGCAGTGTGAGGCGTATCCAGGACTCCCTGTTACACTGGCATGAGCTAAAAAGAGGTGCAAGCAATAGGACCCATTCTACCACTCAGTCTTGCAGTTGGGAGTAAACTGGAGGTTCCAGAAGCAGCAGGCGGGAGCCCTGGCCCCAGTCTGGGTTCTCTGGTTCCTCTTTACAGAACCTCATGTGGTGCTGGCCTAAGGGACAGGGGCAGGGGAGCTCACCAGGTAGAAAGAAGCACATTTTCTCCCGTGAGTTTGTATGGCTCTGACTGGCTGGGTGGAGAGGCTTCACTCTGGAAGGATCCTAACATTCCCAGGAGTTCTTCTTACCTGCTCAGCCTTCACACACGCATCCCTTCCATATTTACAGTGACCCTACTGCCTACGACAGGGGTGTGGAAGCTGAGGCTCCTAGAGGTGAAAGACCCTGCCCAGGCCACAGGTCAGCGAGTGGTGGGGGAGTGAGCAGAACCGGAGTCCATACTCGGGACTCAGTCACACTGGCCTCTAGGCTGAGGGGTCTGGGGAAACAGGTAGAGTGCTGGAGCTGCCAGATCGTAAATCCAACAGCCTGGACAGAGGACAGAGGACAGTCTTAGGGAGACGAGGCAGAATGGAAATAGCTAAATCAGCTCCAATGTCAGAGGCACCAAGCTCCCAAAGGACTAAGCCAGGCTGATGCCCAGTAAAGCCAAAGCCTTGGGAAGCAAGGTAGGACCTGGGAGAAGTGTTAGCATCAGTGGTCAAGAATCTCTTTGTTGGCCATGATGGGAAACCTGCTCATCACAGAGCCAGGAAAGAAGTTAGGAGACATTTCCTCTGCCCTGTGAGTCCTCAGTCCCCCGTGGGTCCACAAACCCAGGCCAGAGAGGCACTTTGGAACCTAGGCGTGGATGGGCCCCCTCTAGGAAGAGCAGGGCTCTGAAGATCTCCCACCCTGGTCCCCACTACTGTGTACCACCTTCTGCAGGGTCACTGTGACACACTGCAGGTGCAGTGTGCCCTGGTGGAAGAGGCAAGAACCAAGCTAGAGTGTTAAGAACGAAAGGATGAGAGAATGGCATTGACGTGGGCTTGGTGCCTGGCTTTCTTGACACCTTTGTTTCCATACATACAAAACGAAGAAATGGGACTAAATAATTTGTGACAGTCCTTCCAGCACTAAGCACAGCCCACTCCACATCCCCCTCTTACTGAGAACACAGATTGCTGGTGGGCTGAGGTTTGTAGATTGATTATTTGATGGACTTGGTTGAGGGTAAGGTTCTTGTGGCAAACACCTGACTTGTTCACCATGTTATGACACATTGGCAGTTAGTGTGTTTACTGTACCGCCTCTAGTAGCTCTGGCACACTGTCACCAGCCCTGAGAGAAACCTCAGCCCCTACCACAGTCCGGCTCCCCCTATCGGTCCTTTCTCTGGTCCCTGACCCCCACCGCCCTGTTTTCTGCCCCCCCCCTTCTCACTAGTCTCACAGTTCCCTATCTATCCAGGCCCTTCTCAGGTAAGCCACACCTCCTTGTGCCTATTTTGACCCCGGCCTCTGGCCTCTCTTACAGCACCATCGGCCGTGTCCATCATGCATCAGGTGAGCCGCACTGTGGACAGCATCACCTTGTCGTGGTCCCAGCCAGACCAGCCCAACGGTGTGATCCTGGATTACGAACTACAATATTACGAGAAGGTATCCGTGTCCTCACCTGCCCCGACTCCCCAAGAGTTCTTCTCCCAATCTCAACCTAGAGGCCCCGCCTGCACCAGCCTCAGAATCAGGCTGCCTGGCTCTCCATTGCCTCTACTGCCCCTGCTGTGAAGTCTTGGGCAGGTGCCTTGACCTCTCTGAGTCTCACTATTCTGGTCCAGTAGACCAGCTAACTATCTGAATGACATGCCACACTCGATCCTTTTGCTATCAAGACCTCTTTGGACTTGACCTCCAGAGACTTGAGGTTGTGATAAACTGTTGGTTTTTTTTTAAAAAAAAAGTAACAAAAACTGTACTTAGTGATAATAACTGGTCTTCACCTACTAAAAGTGCCTGTGTAGGGGTATACCCCTAGAGACTACAAGGGCCTCTGGGAAAGATGGCCTTCTGTTCAAACTAAGGTATCAGTGACGAATAGGAGATGCTACAGTTGAGGGTGCGCCCACAGTGAGCCGACAGCGGACAAGAGGGTTTTTCCTAAAGGCTGAGAGAAGAAAGCTACACTTCCGTTAAACCATTCTAGGTCTACTGTGGCGCTGTCTGCACCTAGGCACCTTGGGCTGGCTGAATGGGGAGATCTCTCCCTGATCCTTTAGAACAGACCTAGCTCCTGTTTCAGGGGCCTGTGGCTGGAAGCCACACACGCATGGAAGACTAATCAGCCAGAACCCATTCGAATCCTCAGGCAGGTGTCCTTTCTCCTCTGAGTTTCCATTTCCACATGGATGGGTCAGAGAGAAGTCTGGCACTCCACGGGGACCATGAGGAGAAAGAGAGGAGGCGGGAACCAGCGCCAGGCACATCCCTGGCCTCCCTGCTCCCCTGCTCTGCCTCCTACAGGGTGGCCTAATACTTCAGGGTAGTACCACATGGGACCAGAGAGCATAAGATCCACACACTGCAGGGCTGAAAGAGTGGGCATAACGGTTGGCCTCCCATACGGATAAACACCAGAGGCCCCGTGATCTGCTTCTTTGACTGGTAACCTCTCTTCCTTGTACCCAGAGAGACCACAAGGACCCCAGGGAAAGGAGACATAGGCAACGTAGACTTCTGTTCAGACTAAGGTGTCAGTAACTGATAGGAAGTCCTTCGTTGGGGGTGAGCCCTCAGGGAGCAAGAAATGGATGGGGAGTTGTACCATCAAGGCTCAGAGAAGACAGCGGGAGACAGTGACAGTTGAGTCTACTGGAGCCCACTTTCTGAGACCTCACCTAGCACCCCATCAGCTTCTAACTGAAAGCTTCTGTCACACACTAACCTGGCCTCTCATTCAAGTGCTCCTAATCACTGGCTTCTTTGCATGTCCAGGAGGTCAGGGCCACCTCTCTCTAGCCATCACCTTCTCCCCAGAGCCCTGAACCAGAAGCCGAGAGACAGATAGATGGGTTGAGTGAAGTATGAACCCATCATCATTGTGCCCAGTCTCTGCAACCAGCTGTCTCCCCCAGAGACACCTGCACACCCCCAATTCCCCCCTCCGGACCCCTGCACCCCAGCTTTTGACCTCTCCGTCACATCCTTCCCCCTCTGGTCTCTCATCTCTGTCAACGTCTTTGGGGGTACCACAGAAGCACTGCCATCACTACCATCGGCGACCATCTTCCCACAGTCTTTGCCTCTTCTCTGGAAAACCCGCATGCTGGCAGCAGGGGCCCTGGTCTCCCGAGGGTGTGAATGATGAATGAGAGCATTGTGTGGATGGAGCAGAGAGCGAGGGACGGAATCCATGAATGAAACAAGAACCAGAGGCAGGCCCTGCCCCTCACCATCCTGACCAGCCCCAGTTCATCCTCTGGTGTCTCAGCACAAACGTCTTGACCTTCTCTGGGAAGCCTTCGCATCCTGTCAAGACCAGGGTCCACGTTTCACCGTCTCTTCGCCCCCTACAGATAGCACTGAGCACCTAGTGAACTCAGCGAGGGTGAGACTTTAGCTCTGCCGCATCCCACCGCCTAGCACACAGTAGGTGCTCCGTGGGTGCTTGTTGGATGTGTTGGGGAAGGGGCCACTGAGGGGCCTGAGTGTCTCTACTGAGAAAAGCAGTGCTGCATCTCACTGGGTCCTGAAGTACTTTGAAGGGGCTGCCAGCCTGGGGAACTGGTCCAGGAAGCTTTGCCTTGCAAGGGCCAGTGTCTCTACTCCCTCCAGCAGGGCAACTTAGCAACTAAATTTTTTTTAAAGAAAAGAAAGAAAAAGGGGGGAAAAACTAATTAAGAAGCTTTGTGATTAAATGAAACTGAAAGTATTTTTCCCCAAAGATCAGAACGGAAATGAGGAATCCCAGTGCAGTCCCGACTGCGACCCATTTCCTACCACATCAGGCACGCCTGGGAGCCTGATAGCGGTGTGAGCTGGGGTGCCAATGCTCTACTTTCTTGGGGGCTAGATGGCTCCACAGCAGCCAAGTGGCCACCTACCCACTTCTCATAGTCCTCTCTGTGTGCAGGGCACACCACACCATTGCCATAGTCATCCTCAGGCCCTAAAGGAAGGAGAAACTGAGGCACAGAGACACAGTGACCTGTCAACACTCCATGCTGAGTGGCAGAGAAAGGATCCAGCCTCGATCTCTCTTTCTCAGTCTCTCTGGTGCTCCTGCCTCCCAGTTTTCTCTCAAGGTCACTTCTGAGGTGACCAGTGACGTGTAGATAGGCCCAGGTCCCCTTCTGTTAGCCCCTTTGCTCAGAGCCTGGGGTGTTTGTGCCATCAAAGGACAGCCACTGGGCCATTTGACTTCCACCGTAACCAGCTGATTCTGGCTGCAGAGGACTTCGCCATCTGGGAAAGAACAAAGGCTGAGACACTAATAGTCACGTGTGGTGTCCGCCTCAGAAGGACCAGCAGAAACCTCGGAGATTAGAGGTATCTGAGAGTAGCCCACAGTCTTGGCATGAGGGAGGGAGGCCTGTATCCTGGACATTTGAGCTGAGTTTGAAAGCTGAGAGAATTTCACAGAGGGATGTGTGATGAAGGCATTTATTCAGTCAGCAGCGCAGCAGGCTCAAAGGCCCTGGGGCAGAGCTGAGCAGCTGCATTAGGAGAACAGAGAAATGATCTCAGATCTCAACAAGAACAACACGGCTCGAGAGAGAGCACGCCACAGGGGAGCATTTGGAAAGGGAGGCCGGCTGGGGTGTGTCCTGCCTTCCAGGCCTGGTGAGTCTGGATTTGATTTAGGGTGTGATAGAAGGTTCTGGAATGCTGGGATCTGACTCCAGTTGTGTTAAAGATCTATCCATCCACTGTGTGGAGAATAGAATAGCCTGGGGGAGGGGGGCTCAGAGACGTTTGAGACACCAAGTGAGAAACAGTGACTGCTTGAGTTAGGAGAAGGCTGGCAGCAGAGTTGGTGAGAGATGGCAGGTTTAGATATTTGAATGCCCAGGTCCCTGGGGACTTGACAGGATGGCCCTGGGGATGGTGCTGCTTCCAGGGGCCGGGGATTTGCCAAGGAGGCTTAGGATACCCTGAAGCATGTGCCAGGGTCAGTAGAAGCAGAGGGTGCAGCCTGGGATCATTCAAGACCCAAGGGGAGGCAGGAGTAACTCATGGTGGTATCAGGGCAGCAAGATCAACTTTTGCTGTGATGTCCAGCCTTCTAGCATTACCTGGGAAGGGCGACCAGGTTGCAATAGTTAGATGTATAACTGGGAAGCTGTGGCATCTAGGATCTGCCCAGTGCCCACAATATATTCCTTTCTGGAAGGCTCCAGAACTTTGTAGAACAAACACTGGGCCTCCTCCCCACCAGAGGGCCACCCCTACCTTCCCCACTCCTCTGTCTCCAGAAAGGCCCTTTAGGAATGACAGTAACTCTCAGGTCTCTTTAGCTTGGCACTTCCCCTGATCCCCTGGGACCTGCTGCCTTCCCGTTGCCTGAGGCCACTGGGTAAATGGGCAGCAGTCTCACTGCAGGCCACGCATTTCCATCCATCCAGTGTCCCTGGGGAAGTGGCCTCCTTTAGCAGCTTCCTAGAGCCCATGGGTCCGTGTTCTCCACAACTGGACGGTGCAGGAGCCCTAACATCTATGTCAATGTCAATCAACAGAAATGTCCAGTCAGTAACTGAGAGGTGAGCACTCCAGACAGTGAACAAGGACGGAGAATAGGATGAACTGTAGCAGTCCAGCTGGGTTTGGTGAAATGGAACAGGATCTGTCCAGAGAAGTCTAAGCATCACTCATCTCAGCCTTCCTTTACCTATTTTGTGAACGTCAGCAAGGATAGGCTCACTAACGGCAGCGTTGATGACAGTGGCCTTGAGAGCTGACATTTACAGAGTTACTGTGCATAGTGACCATATCTGTGTGCTAAAAGCTCTAGCCATATTCTGTGGGATCTCCACAGTCACGTGAAGGTTAACCCACTGCTGTTACCTTCCTTCACAAATGAGAAGGCCAAGGCTGCAGAAAAGCATCCACGGTGGCAGTGGCGCATGCCTGTAATCCCAACACTCTGGAGGTGGAGGCAGAGGGATCAGGAGTTCAAGGTCACATTCTCAGACGTAGTGAGCCCAGCCTGGGCTATGTGAGTCTGGTTCAATAAAATGGAAAGGAGGGAGAAATAGAAAGGGAGGGAGGAAACAAGCAAGAAGGCTGGCTGGGGCCTGGTTCTATCTAGTGGCCCTGGTAGGCTTCCCTGCATTTCTCCCATCACCTGGTAATACCCAGCCAATGGTACTGCAGAGACAAGGCTAGACCAATACAGTCTGCCTGGCATCTCCATGAGCCATGTGCTCCCTGATCGATCCTAGAAGCTTGGTATTTATTGCTCCATTTTCTGGAATGGCACACCAAGCTTCAGGGAATCAAAGGGTCTATTCTGAGGATACACTGTAACTAAATAGAGGAGAAACTTGGTATTTAAAATAGCATCTAGTACCATCTCCATCCTGTGCCTGGCTTTAGGGATGCAATCTGATTCCTTACTGTCCGCCCCCTGGGGGCATCTATGACACCAAGATTACATCTCTTGTCCTCATACCATCAGGAATTCAAATCCCAAGCATCCCTAAAGTGGTGCCCACCCAGAATGTGAACGCCAGCCTTTGTGCTGGAGCAGATATCATGTTGCACAGCAGCACCTACTGGTCAGTCTTGGAATTGCATCCTAGGTTGGCCATGCATGTCCATAAGGAGCACCTACTGTGTACTGAGAGGGGGATCTAGAGATAAACTGTGTGGCCCTTGCCTTCGGGAAACCCACATGCTCAGAGAAGATAGGCACATTCATTAGAGCAATAGAAAAGGTTTTGCACCCACTTCTTCCTTCTGGGACATCCAAAAGGTCCCCATCAGAGTTAGCAATTGTGCTGAGCCTTGAATGATGAGCTGGGAGCAGCTGGATGGAGGAAGAAAGAACACTTGAGACTGGGGAACCAGGTCAAGAGCCTAATGTCCAAGGAAGTTGGGGGTCACCTGATGAAACCCAGTAGGGGGCGTGCGTCTTGGTGGTAGAACACTCTCCTAGCATGTCTGAGGCTCTGGTCCCCATCCACAGAAATAAATAAAATATGGGGTCCAAGATTAAATTTGAATGAAGAAAATTTTAATGTATGCCCCCAAAATAGAGCATAGGGTATAGTGATATTACAATACAGAGGCTGGAGACTGTTCATTTGGTAAAGTGCTTGCCATGAATGCTTGAGGGGCTGAATTCAGTTCCCAACATCTATGTTAAAACAAACAAACAAAAACAAAAAACAGGCATTATTATATGGGATACATACATGATCCACCTGTGTGACCGGGTGTCTTTGTCTTAGATCAAAATCCAGAGCTGCCTTTCAGCTTCCCCTTCTTTGAGAGGCTGAATCCCCATGCATCTGTTCTAGTTGGAGCTCTGAGGCTGGGGATTACCCCTCAGCCTCCTATGGAACCCTAGCACCCAGCAAAGGCCCCGTATAAGGAAGGTGTTTGGGGAAGGTATGTCAAGCAGCTGGCAGATGTGTAAGTGTGCACCATGTGAGTCTAACCCTGCCACATCTGCAGTCCCACCGCTCAGCTGGATCTATGTCCTGTTCTCAGGTTTCCTGGGGCAACACCCAGGAAGTCAGAGTGGTGGTCTGGGAACATTACATCTCATGTACTCAACGTCCTGGGCACTAGAAGTGTTTCCATGGCCATGTGGAGCCCAGTTTGGAGCCCCACAACAGCCACTAGCCAGTACGTGTGAACTTGAATGTCATTGTCCCTCTCCAAGCCTTGGTTCTTACCTCCCCTAGGGTGCTAAGACCAAGCAGGGGATCTTCTGCAAAACCCATCAAGGCACAGGATGGAGGGCTACGGGGTGTGGATCAGCTGCTATAGTGTCTGCCTAAAATACAAAGAACCCACATAAAACCAGGCATGGTGGTACACACCCATAAACCCAGCACTTGGGAGGTTGAAGTAGGAAGATCAAAGTCAGTTATCCTCTACTACATATCAAGCTCAAAGCTAGCCTGGGCTATGTGAGGCCCTGTCTCAAAACAAACAAACAAGAAGGCCCAGAGCAGAGTCAGGTGCAGAAGTGATGAATGGGTCTCCATCCTGCAGTTTTCAAGAACTCAGTCTAGTCTTTAGAGTTTGTGCACAGTGACCATTCAGCCTATGTGTATTAGTCAGCTCTTGCTGGGATAACGCTGCAAAACAAGTAGTCCCACAAACACCATGGCATACAACAAAAGGTGGCTACTTTCCTTCCTCATAGCTTTGCATCTGTGAGTTAAATGGCCCTCTTTCAGCTGAGAGTTGGGTCAGGGTCTCCAGCATCTTTTGTTCTGGAACCAGCTACAATTCTCTGGTTCTGGAACCTGGTTCAAACCCCTCTTCTGGCAGATGGTGGGATCATGGAAGCCGAGCCAGACCATCAGGCACATGCAGAGTCTGCACCATGCCCATTCCATGCCTACTAGAGTGTTCACATGACCAAAGCAGGTCACCTGTCCAGATCCAAGACAGAAAGATCATACGACTGCTTCCATGAGAAGCATTCTTTCTTAACTCATTTATTTTAGTTTTTAATTGTTTTTATTGAGCTATATATTTTTCTGCACTCCCCATGGGAAGCATTCTTGAGTTACTCGACATAGGCATGATTGGGTAAACCTACCACTGGCCTGCCCCAAGGAGCAGCAGAAGACTCCATATACTCCATACACTCCTGCTCTCTTTAACCGTCTTCTCTGTTCCCCAGCAGGAGCTCAGTGAGTACAACGCCACAGCCATAAAAAGCCCCACCAACACGGTCACCGTGCAGGGCCTCAAAGCCGGCGCCATCTATGTCTTCCAGGTGCGGGCACGCACCGTTGCAGGCTATGGGCGCTACAGTGGCAAGATGTACTTCCAAACCATGACAGAAGGTGAGTTGAGAGCACCAAGCACCAGCCCGCCAATCAGTGAGCAAATGCATAAATGTGGGACTCCATTCCTAGGAAACCCTTGCCAACCAGAAAGCAGCCACCTCCCTTGCTTCCAGATGTGAACCTCTGTGCATAGCACAAACCACACGGCTAGCCCTATAGCTCTATAGCCTGCACTTCTGTGACCCACAAAGGTCCCTACTTCTCTATTACCACAGATCAGCAAGACTCTTTCATCTTCTGGGATGCCTAAGAGGTCAGACCTACTTTACAAACCCATGTTATCCTTTTCTTTCCCTGCTCTGGATTTTTACCTATAAAACAAAAGAGCATTGTGCTTAATTGAGATAGTGAACGTTGTACCCATTTCCAATTCCAGCAAGTTGCAATAAGATTGAGAATTCCAAAACCCCATCTAAGCTCAACAGAAAGAAGTGCTGGGATCAATTAGTAATGTCTGCCCTGGACAAAGGAATGGGTCTGTGTACTGTGTTTGTTTTCCAATCTTGGATTATATGGTTTCTGAGTACCTTTTCTGCTTTAATAATCTTGAGGAATAGTAGATTATAAAGGGGTGGATTTCTGAAGTAAGACAGATTGGAACCCACTTCTGGCTTGGCCCTAACTGTGTAGCTGAAAACAAGTCCCCTAACCTCTCCTGGCCCTGTCCTTTGATCCATAAGAGATGATAACTATGTTACCATCATCACCAAGAATATCAAACATATATAAGTCTCAGGGACCTAGCTCAGAATTGGTTTGAGGACACAGATATTAAGAATAGTATACTTTCCATGGGCCTGTCAGCAGCCAACCAAGTTCTAGGACACATTCTTTTATTATTATTATTATTATTATTATTATTATTATTATTATGTATACAGCATTCTGTCTGGATGTTTGCTTGCAGGCCAGAAGAGGGC
>LOJH01055754.1:0-11816 GCA_001685095.1 Ellobius talpinus | reverse complement strand
AAAAAAAATAAAGTGAAATTGCCATTACATGTTTTCTTTATCTTGAATAATATTGTTTCTGTTCCTATGAAAACAGCACATTTATCAATATATAAGCAAACATATTTCTGTTTGTGTTGTTTGAAATAATTTCTTTTAATGAATTTACTAACCAAAGAGTGACATATGTAAGCATAAGACCTTTCGTATCAACCTAACATAAGTATTTACACTCTCACCTTTCTCCTTGACAGATAAATGATTGCCTGGTGTTACAGACTTTCATTCTCAAGGAATTTCTTGAGTATTTGTGGATGATAGGTCAGTTGGCAACTGTTTTGTTTCTTTTCAAAACTTTGAGTATTCATATTACTGCCTCATGGCTTTCCATGTTTCTGATTATTCTTATAATCAATTGTATGTAGGAAGGTTATCTTTTTTACTTTTCTTTCATTGTTTTCTCTCTGCTTTTATATTTATGAAACTTAGTTTTTCGTGTGTGTATCTATGTGTACTTCTGTGTTTGTGTATTTCCAAGACACATTGGTTGAAAACAGTTTGTGGGAGTCTCCCTCAACCATGTAGGGATTTAGGGTATAGGTTTGATAACAAGAGTCTTTACAGTCTGATAATCTCTTCAGCCTTCAGCTGTCATTAATTTAGCTCTGAAGAACTTTGTTTTTCTACTACTTCTCTACGACTTGAATATGATACACCTTTGTAGATATTTACAGTACTGATTTAGACAAAATTTGTTAATTGCAGAAATAATTTCTCAGATCTATCTCTAACTCTCAAATCTTCTCTCCCTCCTTCCCTTCTTTTCCCTTCCTCCCTCCATCCACTACCATCCTTAAATTTCTCTCTAATTTAAGGAGAGCATGTGACTGCAGTTCACTAACTACTACAAACAATAGGGTATAGTTTCCTACATTTGGGAAAATTTGAAATGCCAGAAAATCCTAAATGGAATGAATGAGCCTCACAATTTTGTGGTATTAAAAAAAGCTTCTAGATCACAGTACCCCACTTGCCAGGTAAATATTTTGTGCTTTTATTTATTCTGACATTTCTGCTATGATTTAACATCTCATATTTCTACTGGACTCTGTCAATCACTCCTTTTTATCTGTTCTGCAGATTATATACACATGTCTGTGTGCCTGTGTGCGTGCATGCATGTGTGCATGGTAGGTATGTGTGTATCTGTCTTAAAGTTCACAGTGCTTTCTTCTGGAAGTTCCTGACATTAGATACTCAGTAAAGACTTTAACATCTTATTCTAATTACTTATTACTTACAACATAGTGAAATTATCTTTCAAATATTATACATTTAAATAATCTCTTCTGTGCTTCTTTGCTATAATTTTAAATTACTTATTAATTCTCCAGATTTGGTGAAAAATATAACATTGTTTACATCTTTTGGAACAAAACTATTTTATTATTTGATCACCTATGTGAGAATAGATGATTTGTTCTAAATTTTTGTTAAATCTTTGCCTGTTAATAAGGAGATCTCCTATCCTCTTCATATGAAGTTGATTTTGTTATATTTTTGTCAAAGTAATTATTTTACATCATATATGTCCTCATTGGATATCCTTGCTGAGTTGGAGAACTCAAATTCTGGTCTAATTATTACTGATTGTTTTCTTTAATTACTAAAGTCATTGCTTTGCCAACTTCAGGAAACCAGTTTTCTTCAAAGTGTAAAGCTTCCAGTGAAACCTTTTAGAGGGTGAAAAATTAACTTAATGAACTTATGTTCATTCTGGATGACAGAGATTCAATAGGGCCCTGTGACTACTCCATGCTCTGATCTTTTTTACAGTTAGCCAGCTGATCTATTTAAATTATACCCCAAATTTTGTCTCTATTGTAGTACAACACTGAACAAAATTCCAAATATATTTCTGATTGTTTTTTTGGATAAATAAATAATTCCAAAGGTGTATAGAATGAAATATAGGTTCTTGGCAGTGGGCCATGGAGTCCAATTTCGAGACTTGCTCTGACTTCACAAAGGTTTTTCTTAGCAGTATGTTTGCACGGTTCTCTCCTTTAATTATACATTTTTAAAGGTAAAGCTGGTAGCTGTTAGATATCTTACAACTACTTCCTACAAAAAAATTTCTGTTGTTTTATAAAGTACCCTTCAGCTTGGCTTTCTTTGAAATGAATAAGTTGAACCCAGTCACTTATATAGGGCAATCACAGTGCCTTTCCCCCCAGGAATCGTCTGTGTTATTTTCTCAGTACTGGGGGTAGGAAGAGTGTTCCCCTTCTCTCAGAGAGATATCCCTTCTTTATGGTTTGGTTATTTGTTGGGACAATAGCCTTTGGCCTTGTGAATTTAATCTGACCTGAATAGCACTTGTGTCCTGTGACTGTGAACTGGCAAGAGTGACTTGTACAGTATTTCTTACTTTTCGACATTACTAATTCCATCCTAAAAGGAAATACTATACTTATAAAGGAACACTGTCATCTCAGATACTTTATGAGATTTAACTTCTGTATTATAAATATATAAAAGGAGTTGATGAGATGAACACTGACCAGCCTTTCATTTTAAGGAGATGCAAACATCTTAGGCTAGGACCAGTATAGGATGGCACCTCAGTTATTGACTGCAATTGTTTAGATGGTGTCTGTTCAGTGACAGGAGCTAGAAATATCAGGTTCCAGCATAGAAATATCAGCTGCATGTTCTTTCCACTAAGTTTTAAAAATTGCCTTCTCCATTTTTCAGTTTTTCTTGTTTTCCTACATTAGAGAACTCCAGTTCTTTTAAAAGTGTATTACGATGCAAAGAACTGAATTTGATTATTGCACTTAGAAAATTTTGTTCATAGTAAAGAACCATTTTTAAAATGTCCTAAGGTTTTCTTCTTTTCTTTTTACATTTTTGATTTCCCTTAGTGTTTACAGTCATTTCTTTTAAAAAGATCCAAACAACATCAATGTAATTAAGGGGTACTGAACTACCATTGTGTAACTTAAAGAGTCCTCAATGGCACAAAATACTCCATGTGTAATAAATCACAGTCCGAATCAACATCTGTGGACTCCAGATAATCAGAAGCACTGATATACCTAAATATTCAACAACCACCTGGTCACAAACTCCAACCCAGAAGTATATGCAGAATAAACTTCATATGCAGCTTTAATAAGAAAATAGACACCTATATAAAAAGAATTGACAGAATTACCAATGGATATGTACTGACTTTCTTCCTAATAGGCTATAGGCACCTGTTTCTAGTGCTCCTTTCTGTATTGTGACAAGGCAGTGAGTGCTAGTGTTAACCTGAAGATGACCTGAGGTAGTGCTTTATGTCTTGGTACATGTAGAATTGGGTCACTGATCATTGACTTAGACTACAAAGGCATACGTGAGTGCTGATTTACGCCTTCTTCCTGCAGTCTTGGAATCCATCTGTAATTCTTTCTCACCATCTCTCTTTTAATGGAGTTTATTCATTTCTCTTTTAGAATGAAGGTGGGAGAAATAAAAACATGGAAGAATATTAAGTAATTCTCAATAGTCAGTCATGGATTATATCAGAAGCTCAACTCAGCAAATATGTCCTTGTAGTTGCTTTGTTTGAAAATACGCTGATGTTCAGAGAATTACACTCCACCTAAAATTTCATGACATTTAAAATAATTGTAAGGGTTTTTTTGCTTTTGTTTGTTTGTTTGTTTTGTTTTGTTTTTTTTTTCAGACAGGGTTTCTCTGCAGCTTTTGAGCCTGTCCTGGAACTATTTTAGACCAGGCTGGTCTCAAACTCACAGAGATCCACCTGCCTTTGCCTCCCAGGTGCTGGGATTAAAGGCATGCGCAGCGACCACTTGGCCTTAATTGCAAGTTTTTTTATAATAATGTTTTATTCAAAATTATTGTTTCTCATTTATTCAAAATAGAATTTTAATATCTCATCTGAATTTAGGCATTATGTTAGGTAATTTTAAGGGTGGCCAGGTAACCGAGAAAAATATTTTTTTCTATTTGTGATTAGTCAGCAATTATTAATAGTTCTTTTTATATCAGTTAAGGCAATATAATGAATGGCAAATATAGAATTGTCCAATCCAAAATATATTTTGTATCAGAAACAATAAAAACAATTGTTATTGCTTAATTTGCATTACAAGGTCTATTATTTCCTTAAGGGTTTTTAATTAATTTATTAAATTATAGAAAAAAATAATATTAAAATTATATATTAATTTAATTGCCTAACATTTCCACCGTTAATTCAGCCACAATATTACTACTGTATGCATTGAAACAGGTACCCAATACTTCATATTGAGGTACTCAATACATCAATAATAAAACATCTACTGGGATCATTACCTTACGGAGTGCTCATTTAAATGCAAATCAATTCTTTTGAGATAAAGAACATTGAACAATTAAATATTACTCTCTGACAAAGACTTTATTCCAACATTATTCATCCCCTAGACATAGGGTTATTAGGTGGCTCCTGTACTCTGTGTGAATACCTGTGCCTAAATGATTTAACTTTGAGTTTCATATCCAGCATGCCATTTTCACTTTGATTTTAAAAAGAAATACAAGCTAATTTGTGATTTCCTGATAGAAATATTTTTTTCTACCAATACTAAACAATACCCTATAGCCTAAAAGAAGACATTTATTGTTACATTTTATTTGTTTTTTGAGCACCAAATTTTTATACTTGAATGTGATATAAACCAATGAACTTCAGAGGACTTTTCTGCTAAAGCTAATAAAAATAGCAATAATAACTCTAATAAACATTCATGTACTACCTTGGTGACTAGAGACACCCAATGGAATTTAGGGAAATAAATCTTAGCATATTCTCTTTTGAACATTGTCAGAATTATCTCTTACACTCCCTTGGAGCCTTGAATTTTCTCTCAATGATGCATAATATTACATTAAAAACTTTTGTGACTTTTTCTGGTCTGTCTCCTGTCAATCTATGACTTGAGTCCCAAATGTTTCCTGTCATCTCCTTCTTCAGCCATATCCAAAATGCTCTCCTAAAACTACTACATTGCTACATATGTTCTTCGATTGCCTTGCTAATGGGCATGCCTTATCTACAGGTTTCTGACTGCATCGCAACTCTATGTCTGCATCTTCATAGAGTCACTTAGTTACGTACTGGGCCTCTCCTAAGAAGTGGCATGATGGATGCCATGAGCACTTCAACTGTTAATTGCAACTAGCTTAAACTAAAAATTACCCACAGCCTACATGTTAATCCTGTCTATTCATTTTCTAACCCAGATTAGACTTTACTTTTTTTATTGTTTGTACTTTTTATTATTCTGTCATATATTCCATCTTGACCATAGTTTCCCCTTTCTTCTCTCCTACCCGTCCCTCCCAAACATCTCCCCTCTCACCCATGTCCATTTTTCCTATAGAAAAGGGGAGGCCTCCACAGGGATATCAACCAAACATGGCATAATGATTTACAATATGACTGGACACATCCCCTCATAACAAGGCTCAACAGGGCAGTCCAGTATGAGGAACAGTATCCCAAGAGCAAGTAAAACAATCAGAAACAACCTGACTTCCACTGTTAGTAGTCTCCCAAGACCACCAAGCTATACAAACACAACAGACATGCAGAAGGCCTAGACCACTCCCATGAAGGCTCCCTGATTATTGGCTTCAGTCTCTTTGGGTCCCTATGTTCGCAGGTTACTTGATTCTATAGGCCATGTTATGGTGTCCTTGACCCTTCTTGGTCCTATATTCCTTCCTCCCCAACTTGTGCAGGATTACCAAGCTCTGACTAAGTTTGGTTGTGCTTTCTGCATCTGTTCCCATCAGTTAGTGGGTGAAGCCTCTCTGATGATGATTATTCTAGGCTTCAGTCAACAAGTAGAACAGAACATAATGACGGACCATTTCATTGACTTTCCCCTTCCCCCAGTCATGTGGACTTCATGGTTTTAAAAGTAGGACTTTAAAGATTTCCCAGTCGCAGAATAATATTTGGCTAAACGAAAATTGCACAAAGAAAACAGAATCCTGAATTTGTTCCTTTTTCTGACTCGCTGTAAATTGTGTCTAAATACATTAATTACAACACGTCAATTTTATTGTGTAAGCAGATTTGAAATGAAAGATTAATGATAATATAAGTATTGGGAACAACTGCCTTAGCACATAGCTTTTTTACTTCAGTACCTGGAGGCAAGAAAAAATACAAAGGTTTGGTCAGCAGACAAAATTACCTATTGATTGCCCACCAATGAACATCCTTTTATTATAATAAGTGTTTTAATTTCCTTCTGGGCATTAGTATATCAGAAAATCATTTAAAAATAATAATGGCTAAGTGGAAGCTATATTCTGAATATGATTTCTTTTTATTTATATCTTTGATTTACTAATAATCAAAGAAAAAGAAGCTACCAATTTGAGATTGGAGGACATGGAGAATTTGTTGGTAGGGGTATCTGGGAGATACTGAAAGAAAAGGGAAAAGGGAAGGCAACAGAATTCTTTTAAACTGAAACATTAAAAATAGATAAAATTTAAAATGAATATCATTCCTTATTGTTGAGATAGGGAATTGCTAGTTGTTTTTTTTTTTCTTATCCCCATACTTCATGGTAAGGCACACAGCACAGGAGGGATGGAAAAGCCTTCCTGTGGTCCAGTGTTAATGTCACCAGGGGATGAAAAAACTAGTAACTGTGAATAGAATTATTTGTGAATTTTTTGAATGCTTACCAGAATGTAAAGCGAAAGTGTGAACTTTAAAGATCATTTAAACGTGTTAAATTCTTAAAATAGTGTGATGCAATTATACATATATTTCATTATTAAGTGTATAATATTTAAATATGGATTTCCATATCTACATATTACAAAATGAACTTCCCTGTAAGATACATGATTTCCATATGTATAACACCATTTATGTGTGTAAAGAGCAAAACCATTTTTAAGAGTGTGACAATATGTAATACTGAAGGTTAGAAACTAGATTGGTACAAAGCTTCAACAACAAATATTTACTGGGCTTCCTCACTTTTTATAAATGATTGCAAAATCTGGACCACACTACTTATGAGAATTTTGGAAGAATTCTGGTCATAAGTCATAAAGAAGTTTCTTTTCTGTACCATGCCTCATACAACACCCAGGATTTTCAGTCAGCATAGACTTTATTCTTTCTGTAATGGACATCAACTCTCCACTGGTGTGTGACATGGAGGGAATTCAAACTTTTGCCCAATTATCAACGATCTGTCATGTCATTGTCATTGGGTTCTCACCGACCATTGCAAAGTGTATGTGTGTGTGTGTGTGTGTGTGTGTGTCTGTGTGTGTGTCTGTTTGTGTGTGTCTGTGTTGGGAGAATGACCTATGACCACGGGAAATGTATAAATTGGGACATAAAATTATGTCTGTTTTATCATGAGACAATATGTTTGTATGGCTCTTTAGTATATGAAAGCTCATATCTTAATGTCCTCATCATTCTGAAATCTGTTATGATGACCCCAGTGTTGCTTTGTGCTTGGTATTTATATTGCATCTGATCCTTTTTCTTAGTGTTTTCCACAACATTTTGTCTAATGCAGTTAAAAATGTCCAGTACATACATTTGAGTCACAGTAAGTATAGATAAACACACTTAAAAGCCTACCACATAAAAATTAGATCCCATAATTTGCAGATTATTTAAGTATCATACAAGTCAAAGTGAGAGACTCAATGAGAGGAACTTTTTCCTCTGTGTCCCTTCATTAAATCATGAGACACCTCAGTTGAAGAGTCTAAGCTTTGGCAACAGTTATGGTGAGCTATGTGATTTATATATATTATCTAATTTTCCACTTATGCCTTAATCAGATTAGAAAGCTAAATCAGTTCCAGGAGAGACTATAACATATTCAAGGTCACATATCTAGTAAGTAGTAAAGTTGAAATTAAAGCATAGTTCTACCAGATTTGAAGTCCCTGCTTTTTTCATAATGAAAATCTACTTCCTTTTGGAAAATATTGTTTAATGACAAGATTCCTGTAAAGGCAGTATTCAATTCTATTAGGAAGAAAATTATCTAAACTGGAAAGAAAAAAAGTGATTAATGTTTTCAGATTAAAAAGCAAAATTCAAATGTCAATTATACAGATATCATTATATTTATATAATATTTCTATCTGAAATTTAATTACTTTAACTGTTCTTAAATTGTATTAAACAAGACTTGGTTATCATCAGCCATTTTGTCAGCCTCATCCTATATCTAATAAGCAACCTAAAAAAATATAGCTAGGTGTTTAGGACTTCATGAAGGTTTATGAAACCATTTTAAATTTTTTTCTCAAAATACTAATCCATTTAGAAAAATAATTTTAATATAATTGTGTCATTAAATCAAAAAACTGGAAATTGCATTAACAGCAGGATGCTTTATTTTATTGAGGGCAAACAGCAGGGTGGCTGCTAATGAGAACATCATCAAGCTAGCAAAAGGTCAGTCTGAAGAGCTCTTACAACATCATCCTAAGAAGTTTTATATTTTCCCCCATGACAAAATACTCCACTGCCTCTCTAGGCTCATATGCAGCTATGCACTTCAGTCTCTAATATCAGAATAAATACATCACTACAAGAGACATGCTGCATTTGGTGTCCATTACTAAGAATTGATTTTTCTATTAAGGGTATTAGTATCATTTTGAAGATGCAATCTTGTTCAGTTAAAATTACATTTTAGTTTCTTCTACATTCAGAGTCTTGCAAGTTATAATTTTATTTTAATTAATAAATGATAAGCTGGGTTTGTGTTTAGATAGTCTTAAAACAGACAGACCAGATTTTTTTATTCCTATTCTACTTTGAGTAGTTATACTTCAAAAAAGATAAAATAGTTATCAAAATAACAGTAGTAATTTTGTGTGGCTATTCTCAGTTGTACACTACCCTGAGTGTTTAAAATTATTCATGAGGTTGAAATAATTATAATTAATTTTAATTTGCTTTTTACATATTTGAAAATTGTCTGGGAGCTCCTAGAGCTCACTGAACATTTGATTACAATTGCTTTACTAATGATACTCAGTAGTTACATAACAGCATTTGGAATAAAGACAATGGGAAATTGTTGATTATACCACTGAACAGTTTGTTTAGAAGAGCAAATAATTATTCACAAAAATACTATAAATAATAATTTAAACTAACTTGCAAACAACAAGTCCCTGAAATCTCATTGTACAAAACAGACATATTTACTTTATGGTTGTTAAACTTAAAGATTCAAAAAAGTTGTAAAAATGCTAGGAGAGAATTAAAAATGATTCATACTTTACTTCCATAGCACTGTGGTATTTAATTTTGTTTAGAGCTTGACTTGCCCATGATACTCTGATAATGGCTCAAATGATGTCTTTTCTTTTAAACAAGACAAACATTCATAAATTCATAGCATTTTAACAAAATCAAAGTGCACTTTAATGCCGCCTAGGGGACTTTACTTGGCCAATGTTTTTGCCAATAAAGAATTACAGGATAAGAAACTGGCACTTTGGACACACATCCAGCATTTATTGAAAGTGACAGTAACACTCTATACAATACAGAGAAGAAGACTTGTGGTCACAGTTGGGAGCAAGTGTTGGCCTTCATCTTGGGCTTTTATATTCCATTAGGTAGGCTATGGAACAGGGGTTGGCTTGCCCTTTAAGTCTCTTTTGTGTCAGGCCAGAATGCAGTACTGGATGATTTCTTTAAGCGTAAGCAAGAACCTGACTGAACACTGAAGGAGCAAGAACTTTAAAATTCCCACTAGAGAAAGGCCACTAGTAGAGTTATTTGCAGTTCCCATCAAAAATCTGCTTAGACAAGTACTTGGAAATCAGATATTTTGGACAAAAAAATGAAAGTACTTAAAGCTCAAGTGAGATAATTTGTTGACTATAAGTCAAATTTACAACTATCTCACATTTTCCTTCACCTTCTAATACCATAATTTGAATGATTTTCTTACAATAATGAATATAGGACATTAGAGAATAAGATATCTTTCACAAAACTAGCCATCACCCAAACACTTCTTTAGTTGGGCAGCTGAACATGAACAGTTGTCTGGTGCTCCAGGTTTCCACTCTGATGCCTTGCCTTGCTCAAAAAACTTCTCTAAAATAATGAGATGCAGTGTAAAAAGCCTCGAGACTTAGTATGACTTTTCATGAATTTAGGCAGGTTTTGAAAAAGAGCTGATCATCCATTTTTCTAATATAAATGTCTCCCAGAGTATGTTGCTATTTTGGAAAACAGTATACCAATGTGCTTTAAGCTCTCTGAGGAGTGGAGTGGAGAGGAAGGTGGAGGGAATGGGAGGAGGAGAGGGAGTGGGAACTGGTATTGGTATGTAAAATGAAAAAAAGAAAGTTTGTTTTCTTTTATAAAAATAAAATAAATTTTAAATGTTCTTTACTAAGCTTTGATTTTAAGTGAAAATATATCAGATATTAGTGGGACAAGAAATGCTTTTACAGGTCTTTAGAACCTTCTATAAGCTTTGAATAATGTCACAGTGTTATTAACAAGAGTTCCCAAGTGTGTTTTTAAATCCTTGTAAACTGAAGTTTCTGCCCCACCTGGTCCCATAGCAGTTCAGTCCTAAAGAAACACACACAGAATTAGATTAATATAAACTTTTTGGCCTATTAGTTCAGGCATATTATTAACTAGCTCTTACTACTTAAATTAACCCACAATTCTTCTCCGTGTTTAGCCATATGGTTCGGCACCTTTTCTCAGTGCAGCACTTTCATCTTGCTTCCTCTCTGTCTGTCTGGTGACCACGAACAGAGCCTTTTCCAGAATTCTCCTAGTCTGGTCACCCTGCCTATACTTCCTACCTAGCTACTGGCTAGTCAGTGTTTTGTTAAACCAATACGAGTGACAAATCTTTATATGTTACAAGATCATTATACCACAGCACTCCCCCCTTTTTTTCGCTTTTCAAAACAACAACTCTGAATCTAAACTACTTTGTTTAGCTTTTTTCCTGAGAGTTTTTAGTAACAACAAAGTAGTAGTAAACTACTTTGTTTAGCTTTTTTCCTGAGAGTTTTTAGTAACCAACACTCTAAATGAGGACAAACATCCATAATCCATTTATTTGGGAATATGGGTGTAGTTTTCTAGGTTACTTCCTACTGATTGGGGGCATTGTTAATTTTATAAGAACCTAAAGAAAATGTGGGATTATGGTCAAGTCCTGACTGGAATATTCTGTGAGCCTGAATCATCTCACCCAGAGGTCTTGAGTCTGTGCTGGATGTAGAACTCAGAGGAAACTGTAATAGAGGTGCTTTGAAATGGTGGAACATCTGGGCCATCTGTTCCCACTGGAGATTTTTCATGGGGTTTTCTTCAATCAAACCTAGTTTTTCTCATTTCCTGTGGAAACAAAACCAAATCCTCATCTCCAGAGTAACATATCTTTTGACTTAAATTTTTAAGTCAAGGCATTTTCAAAATATATATGTTGGATTTAATCCAGCAGCATTTATAATCAAATGTCTTTTATCAGCTATTGCTCCTTCCTCAGCCACCACCAAGAAGTTTGCCAGTGGCTGCTCATAAATACCATTTAAGTATTTGGTGGCAAGGCCTCTAAAAAGAGTTGTGAGATTTTTGCTGCTAACAGTGATTCAGGAAATCTCTCTTAAAGGAATCATGCTTCCTCTCACATCTAGCAAACAGAGCTCTTTCAAGACAATGCTTCCACCAAGAAGCTGTGCCTGACTTTGTTCTTTTTTTTCTGTTTAGAATTGTTTTT
>LOJH01055752.1:3029-14845 GCA_001685095.1 Ellobius talpinus | reverse complement strand
AGAGCTGTGGGAACACTTGTCTTTTGGAAAAGTCACTGTCATATCTGTAAAAAAAAACTTGTGAAACCATGATTCTTCCCTTCAAAGTGGGATTCATTCCCAAAATACCTCAGCAGTGTGACTTCTGCACGGGCGATGGAGTGACCTTGCTCCATTCCCCCCAACACCCTGATGCCTTGGAGCAATGGCATTCACTCTTTGCTCTAACTGTCGAATATACATAGAGTCAATCCCACAAAATTACCTGCTAACAGACCACATAGAAATTTCTGTAGAAGACAGGCACTGAGCAGGAAGGCAGCATGCCCCACCTTTGCTAACAAACAAATCTGGGCATCCCCAAAGCTGGTTATCACAAAAGAGATTGGTTGAGAATGGGTGAATCCAGGATTCAGGGACTTTAGTAACTTTATCTAATGGTTTGGAATGTCAGGTACTTCCCCTAGAATGCTGGCTCTTTCCTGGTGGTGTCACCTGTTCTGGAGCACAGCTTTGTCAGGCTCTACCTGCCCTCTTTGTGATTTTGATATGCACATTATCATTGTCCTTGCGTATGGAATTTTTGAACTATGTCTGTAAAAATTAGAAACCTCATGAAGATCGCCCTTATTCTTCTCCTCACTTCTACTTCTTCCCCTTACTCTCCTCTTCTTATTTTTCCCCTTATTCTTCCTCTTCTCTGCACCCTTTCACTTTACTTTTTCACACACACACACACACACACACACAAACAAAGAACATGCAGAGGTAACGTATTTGAGTTAATTTTTTACCCTCAGATCTTGCCTGTCATAGACATCCAATTCTGAGCCCTGAGGGGGTACTGAGGCTGGTACTCAAGGCCCCCGATACTGTTGGCTACACTGAGAGGGCCACTTCTCAACGCTGATGGGCTCTTCATTTTCTGGAATCATAGGTTTAAATGAGCACTTTCTTCTGTAAGTTGATTTTGGTCATGGAGTTCTATCACATCAACAGAAACATAACTAATACAGGCCTCACGCATGTGAGTCCAGCCCTGTGCAATAGTCCTAGCATATTATATAATATATAAAGTATCTAAGGGATGCTAGAACTTAACTTCTGGCAGCCATTGCTGTCGATAGCTATTGTCCTCATTCTATCCCAAGCATGGCAAGTTGCTGTATTGAAAAAAAACATTGCTCTGGAACAATGTTCAGGCATAGACGGACAATCCAATTAGCCTCATTTGAACCTTCAGGGAAGGGGGTGAGAGGGGCGAAGTCAACGATGTAGACGCCAGGAGTCAGGTGAGAAGCTGAAGCAATGCATTTATTGCGGATATGGAGTTGACCTTTATACCCTCCTCCCAGGGCCCAAGGGGTATCATCATCAGGAAGGCTGTGGTGTCTGCTTGCTTCTTGTCACTGGTCTCCTGATATTGCCAGTCCCTAAACCATTCAGCAGTGAACTCTAGGTCGGCTCAAGGGAAAGTTAGTAGTGCGCATGCTCTTATTAGCAAGCCCATGCGGATTTCCACTTGGGCTGTGTGTAACTGGTTGAAACCCGTAGACTGGCTTCCTCCTCCATAGACTGACAATCTAATTAGCCTCGTTTGAACTTTCAGTGACCCTTCAGGTGAACAGAGTGGTCTCACATGCCCTGTGACTAGAAGCCATAACTTCAAGGTATTTCATCTGGGACCAAGGGGATGGAGAGATCAGAAGCTAAAGGTCATCCTCAACTACAGAGTGAGCTCAAGGCCAGACCGGTTTCCATGAGACTCTGTCTAAAAGGAAAAGAAAAAGATGCACAAACTCAACTAACCAGGTATGGTTGATGTGGTCAGTTCTGCTCTGTAGGGACCCAAACAACTCAACAGAAGAACCTTCATGGATCCAAAGCCATCAGCCCTACCCAAAATTAAAAAAAAAAAAGAACATAAAAGAGCTGCACCGTCACCTAACACATTTGCACGGCTTTAACCTCTAGATCACACACACGTCACGTCCACAGTGACTCTCTCCAATCTTCCCTAATACTTCTTTCAGTCTTAACTAAGCTTGAAAGATGGTATCCCCTGGGAGAGCATTGGGGAAGAATAAAGCTGTGAGAGTTGTAATGATTTCAGCCACAGGAGGCTAATACTTCCGGGTTCTAGGGGTCCTGCAGTTCCAGACAAGCCCTCAGGCAGAAGTGCCTAATGGCCCCCAGGGATGTTAAAGGGCCCCCGCGTGATGCACATATGATTCAGCTAAGCCCTTGCGGGCATGTGTGAGTCTCGTCAGTCATCTGTGTATGATGTAGCCAAGTCAACCTCCTGTGCGCATGCGCTAGGCAGCTTTTAAAAGCTGGACGTGCCATCTTCCTCTCTCTCTCTGCACACTGACTTCCCAGGCCTGTGCACACCCCCCTAATAAACTCCTAAGCAGGTTTGTGATGTGTTCCGTGTTTCCTTCTCACTTGCGCCAGGTAATTTCAAGAGGACATGTCTGGTAAGGAGGTCTTCGCTACTGACATCTCTACTGGAACAGGCTCTGTAAGGATGGAAAGCCAGATGGGGAAGAGCTGGGGAGGAGGGAGGGGATGGTGGAAAACAGGCCTTTGTCACTGTAATCCTGTTCTTTCCGCTGCCAGCTGTGGTCTACCGAGGTCCAGATGAGGAAACGTGACACAGACCTAAACCTCAAATCCACAAGCACAGTCAGGTTAAGGGAAGAGATGGCCACAAATGATGTAGCTGCCTTTGATGGTGAGCCACTAGAATTATCTTCCTCAGAGCTGGGGTTGGGGCTCGGTGGCAGAGCAGCTTGTATGGTGTGCACAAGGCTTGAGTTTAATTCCCAGCTTAAAAAAGGAGGGAGGGGAGGGAGAGGGACTAAGAAGGAGGGAGAGGGAGGGAGGGAGGGAGAGAGGGAAGAAGGAAAGAAGGAAGGGACTCAGCAAGAGTGCAAATAGGTAAGAGAAGATAATGGAGGCAATGAGAGCATCTTAGTTAAGGTTTTCTGTTGCTGTGAAGAGACACCATGACCACAGCAACTCTTATAAAGTGAAACATTTAATTGGGGCTGGCTTACAGTTTCAGAGATTCAGTCCATCATCATTATGGCAGGGAACATGGCAGCACGCAAGGAGATGTGTTGCTGGCTACATCTTGGCTTGCAGGGAACAGGAAGTCAACTGTCACTGGGTGGTATCCTGAGCATGTCTGCCCCCACAGTGATACACTTACTCCAACAAGGTCATTCCGATTCCAACAAAGCCACACCTCCTAATAGTGCCACTCTCTATGAGATTATGAGGGTCAATTATATTCAAACTACTGCAGAGAGTGATCACAGAATATATATATATATATGAAATTATGGAATAATAAGAAAAAAATGAAAATAATAAAAATGGGAACCACCCACAATATCCAGGGATCATAGCACGGATGCATAGCACATTTGTTACAAAACACTGTAGTCTGCTTTCTCTTGCCATGATGAATGCTATCACCGAAGCAGCTTGGGGAGGAGAGGGTTTGTTTCATTTACAGGTTACACGCCATCACAAAGAGAAGTCAGGGCAAGAACTCAGGGCAGGAACCTGGAGGCAATAGCTGAAGCAGAGGCCACGGAGGAACACTGTTTCCGGCTTACACCTTCATGGCTTGCTCAGTTTTCTCTCTTATACAACCAGGACCACCTGCCCAGGCATGTCAGGGTCCACAGAAAGCTGGGTCCTCCCACATCAACCAATAATAAAGAAAATGCCCTACAGACTTGCCTCTAGGCCAATCTGATGGAGACACTTTCACAATTGAGGTTCTCCAGAAATAATCCAAGTTTGTGTTAAGCTAACAAAAAACTAACCAAAACATAGACTTTAAATAAGCCAATTTACAGCAAAACAAACATCAATGGAATTAAAGCATTCAAAGAGAGAGTGTTACACTAACAAAAAACTAACCAAAATGTAGACTTTAAATAAGCCAATTTACAACAAAACAAACATCAATGGAATTAAAGCACTCAAAGAGAGAACCGATGAGGTGGTTCAGAGGGTAAAGGCTATCAAGCCTGCTGTCCTGAGACTCATTCCCAGGATCACAGGATGGAAGAAGAGAGCCAATTCACTTGAGTTGCCCTCCGCCCACCACTCATACATACGCTGATACACATGCACACCGCCCCCAAATAAATAAACGTAATAAAAATTAAAGAGAGGAAAAGAATCCTTGAGCAAAGAGGCAAGACTATCATTTTAGATAGCTCTCTGAAAGGCAGAAGTGAGCAGAGGGGTACAGAGGAGATCCAGTAGGGTAGGAGGAGCTACCACGGAGGACAGGACAGACGCAGGACAGTGGAGGGACAGAGGGACAGAGAGATGTCCAGGAGACCGTGCACAGGGCACTCGAGCATGTGAGAAAGAGCAAGAGGGAGGAACAGAGCCTGGCTTTAGCTGCTCCGAAGGATATGCCGGAATGGGAGGAAGATCTTGGGAGAAGGGCTGGGACGAGAGTCATGGCACTTGGTTCATCACGTTTGGGCTGCGGGGTTCCTTCCCCATCTCTATTCTCATACCAGCTCCACTTGCTCCGTCCTAGGTGACCCGTTGAGGTACCCGGCAATGTGCACATGCGCACATTCACAGGCGCAGCTGGCGCTCCACTAGAGGGCAGCCGTGGCCTAAGACAGGCTGAGCTTTTTCCCTTCTTTCTCTACCCCAGACAAAGTTTTAGTCCCTCGTGAGTGTCTTGAGTAGCTGGGACGGCGGTTGCACCCCAGCCAACCCTGTTTGGATTTCTCAGCCTTCCTCTCTTTCTTAGAAGTGAGCCTGGGAGCTCTGAGATGCCGGCCTAAAGGAAGGGTTCCAATGTGAGGTGAGAGGAGCTCTGGGGACTCTGAGTTTCTCTTTCTTAGTTCTATTTTGTGCCCTTCCTCACACGACCAAAGAAATCCAACCTCCCTCACCCAGACCTTTTCTCGATGGATTGGGTTTCTGTCACTTGCTACTGGAAGAGGCCTGAGTAGCACAGACGTGTCAGCCACCCGCAGACACAGTAAACGGCAGGCATTGTCGTCTGTGTCATGACCAATAGCGGTGAGGTTTAGAAAGGCACAGAACATGCTCAGAGATTCAGGACTAACGGTCTGCAGCTCCAATTCAGGCCCAGCACCTAAGTCCATAACCACCCTGTGGACCATCATTAACTCTCTGCTCTGTGACCAACACACGTGCATGTAGGGACGCCCACGCTGCCGTGACTCTGAGGTTCTTGCTCGGTGACTAAGCAGTCTCTGGGCATGGCCCTGACTTCTCAGGAGTGTTTCCCAGACTCCAGTTTGTTGCACTTTGAAGGTCGCTGGAAGCAGAGGGTCTGGTTACTCATTTTGCAGGAGTTCAAAGTCGGTGACCTTATGACTGGAACATTATTTCTCTAAGCTTTTTCTTGCTTTGGGAGTTCGGAAGGCATGCCCAGATTTACCTCCCAGCAGGCGTCCAAGATTTGCCTCCTGTCCTGCTCTCAGGCACATTTCCTTGTTTTGTCATTTGGTCAGTACCATTTATCGTCTTTTTCTTCCATTGCATTAACCCAAATGAAGTCTTTTATTGTTTCCAAATTTCAATGTTTGTTGCCCCCCCATCGCTTTTCCTCTCAGTCCCGTTTGTGAGGGGCTAGAGTGCCCCCTCCAGTGAACAGCAGAGACATCAGCTGCCTTTAGATGCGGACAGCCTGGGGAGCAGAGGAATGCTGGCTTTTTAAACAGGCAGGTTTCTGCAGAGACTCCTTCAGTTCATTTCTGATCTTACAAAAACCTTGCAAAATGCTGCTCCAGACTATTAAAAAGGGGAACTATCTTATACAAGTCTGGTCCCGTGACCGACCCTGTGATGGTGATGGCCCGTGATGGTAAACCAGTGAGTCTTTGGATCCTTTCAAAGCTTCATCTGTTTCTATTGAAGCTCCCGACGCATAATGGATTTGTCTAACCTGCTAACTATCCTTTGCAGATTTTAAATCCAGTCAATTATTTGGGTACTAATGGCAGCTCCACCAGGATCACCCTGTGAGCCATGACTCCTTGCGCAGGAATAATCCCGTGTGGCACTTCCCTGTAGTTCATAAGCCGTCCCAGTCTAAGGGGCTCTGTCTCTTAGTCAAGGTTCTATTGCTGTAAAGAGACACCATGGCCATGGCAACTCTTATAAAGGAAAACATTTAATTGGGACTGGCTTATAGCTCAGAGGTTTAATCCATTATTGTCATGGTGGGAAGTGTTGTGGCACACGGGCAGACATGGTGCTGGAGAGGTAGCTGAGTTCTACAGCCAGATTGGCAGGCAGCATGAAGAGACGGTGTGAGCCACTGGGTCTGGCTTGAGCTCAAACCTCCAAGCCCACCCCCAGTGATGCACTTCCTCCAAAGAGGCCACACCTCCTAATAGTGCCACTCCCTCTTTCAATCCACCCCAGGCTCCACATGTCTGTTGCAGTCCCAAGTTTCATCAGCTTAGAAATCAACCCTGCCATCCCAGCAGTCTGCAGGTCTTTTTCTGCCACAGGCTTTTAGAGCCTCCTCCTGTAGGTGATGGCAAAACAAGAAAAGCAAGATTCTAAGCTCTTCTATCCCCATGGAGACCTTGACCAGGAAGAGGAGGAAGAGGAGGAGCTCACCCGTGAGGGCCCCTAGCATCATAACCTCTTCCAGAGGGAGGCATGGGGTGCCCACCAGGCCAGGTGGCATTCAGTCAAAACGATGTCCTCCCTACATCCCAGCAACCATCAAACATTGCAAAACCACCATATAAATCACAGGGCTCGCTGGAAAGGTTGGGAGTATAAGGTTGGGTCCAACCTTTGATGGGAGACCCAGACTTAAAATCAAAGCTAATCTGTACGCTCTCTACAACCCTATCAGGCATTCCTCAGGTGGCAATAGCCATCAGTGGGATATGAGCACAGCATTCTGGGAGCAACTCTGAGTGTCCTTTTGAAGTTCTTTGATTTTAGTATCTTGGACGCCAGTGATTCCTTCTGCCAGCCTGATGAATGAATCAGCCGTCCCAGCCCATGGTCAACATCACTGCCTTAATAATGTTGGCAGCCTAAGCTCTCTGCAGCACCACATTCCAGTGGGCCGGTGATGGTCAACCTGCTGGCCCTCCTTGGTAGAGATGGCTTCCCTCGGAATTTCTCCACCTGCTCTAGCATCAGCACCAGGTTCCCCATTTGCTCTCCAGATGCCCCCCATTTGCTCTCTAGATGCCCCATTTGCTCTCCAGATGCCCCATTTGCTCTCCAGATGCCCCGTTTGCTCCGCAGCCACTGGAAAGCTGGCCCACAGACTGTACAGAGAGCCTTAACCCCTGCCTCCGTGCCCATCACATGATGCTATCCCATCCACCTGTTTCTGGTTCCTGTAAAAGCTGCTTTCCCTCCTGGATCTTCTGGGGGGGGCATTGGTTTCCACACTGGGGAATGTTTCCTTTAGCTACAGTTTCCATCGTCTGGAACTGAATGGATATGCAAATCTATAGAGCAGAAACAAATGTGACACACACAAGACGTCAATGTGGGTACAGCAGACAGGGCAATGGTGTTGGCCTAATCCAGATACGGCTCGAAAGAGAAACGGTTCTGACCACAGCCAGACTATGGTTCCCATGCTGTATTCCCCCTGCCCAATAATAGAACACTTGATTCTTTCACATTAATTTATTATGATGTTGTCGAGTTGTAATTGACCATTTCGTTGTTTAATGTTCTAAGTTAGCATATGAAGTAATGGGCTTCGTTATGGCATTTTCACATGTGTGTCATTAAACTTCATTCTGATTCATCTGTCTCCCTCGCTGCCCTTCCCCTTCCTTCCCCCTCCTATTCCTTGCTGTCTCCTTCCTCCCCTCAAAGAATTTCAGCTTTCATATCACATATATTCCATTATCTTCTGCCTTCCTGCTCCCATTAAGATCTGTTCCTCCCTTCTCATAGTCTCCTTTCTAGTTTTCTCTCACACATGTGCACACACACACATACACACTTACGAATTTAAATCTAGGTTCAGCATATGAGAGAAAACACACAGCGTTCATCTTTCTGAGTCTGGTTTATTTTGCTTAGCAGAGTGCTGATGTGGGATTCCCCTCTGTATGCTATGAATATGTTTGGTTAATGAATAAAGAAGCTGCTTGGGCCAATCACAGGGCAGAATAGAGTAAGGCAGGAGCTCCAAGCAGAGATAGAGAAAGTAGGCAGAGTCAGTGAGCCGCCATGCCGCCAAGCCGCAATATAGTGCTACCCATTCGCCTCTACTTTCCTGTAGATGCCAGGCTTCCTTTCTGTGGCTGAGTAGAAAATTCCATTGTGTGTACACACCATATTTTCTTTACCTGTTCATCTGCTTATGGACATCTAAGCTGGTTGGTTTCGTTTCCTGTCTGCTGTGAAGAGTACAGCAATGATCACAGTTGTGCAAGTATTTCTAGGGTAATGCTGACTTACAGTCAGGGGCTGTATCCTCAGGAGCTGTGCAGCTGGGTCATACATGAGTCTGTTGTCTGTGCAGTTAAGGGACCTGAGCTGTGAGAGTCCTTTCCAGAATGTTCTTGCCTCTGCCAAAATTGTCAAGTGTTTTCCTCAGAGTTTTTGGGTCTAATGTTAAGGTCTTGGATCTGTGTTGAGTTAGGTTTTATGCAGGGTAAGGGATACGTACCTAGGTTCATTTTGCTGCATTCATGTGTCTTGTTTCCCCAGCATCCATTATGAAAAAGGTTGTCCTTTTCCCAGAGTATATTGTGTTAAAACTTTGGTGGCTAGGTTAACTTATGGATCCTTATTCCATTGATCCACAGGACTATTGTTCTGCCAGTGCTGTGCTGTTACTGTGGCTGTGATATAATTTGACATCAGACAATCAACGTTCAGCATTAAAAAAACTTCTATTGAATCTTTGGGGGGTTTACATCATGCACCCCAATTCTGTTGAAAATTTAGCAGTCTAAAGCATGCCCCTTCAGTTTTTTTAGTGACTTCACAAAATTGTACCACCATCACCAATGTTTAATCCCAGATACTCCCACTACCCCAAGCATCTGCACACCTGTTATTAATCACTCCTTCCTCCCTCTTTCCTTGAGCCGCTAGCACCAAGCATCCTCTCTCTCCATCTCTTGCTTTCCCTTTCTCTAGAGAGAGATGGGACCTAGGAGCTTACATGTGTGGGCAAACCCCTTACTATTGAGCTAAATCTCTTTTAGCTCTCTGCGACAGGGTCTCAGTCAGCTGGGCTGGCCTCGAACTCATTCTGCAACTCAGGCAGGCCTTGAACTTGCATCCTCCGGCCTTGGCCACCTATGCAGCTTCTGTTCTCTGTTTCTGAATATTAGCCTAGGCCAGGCATTTCATACAGTTGGCTTCATTGAATTTGTGGACTTCCGTGTCTTGCTCCTTCCACTTAGCATGTTGTCAAGGTTCATGCACCGTGTAGGAAGTGAAAACTTTGTTCCTGTTCCTGTCAAATGGTGTTCCGTGCTCTAGGCATACATTACATCACTTCTTGTTTATCTATTGGCTGTCATGAACAGTGCCTGCTATAGGCAATCATGTTCTTAACCACTGAGCCATGGCTCCAGCCCTGGGGCACTAACTCTTATACCTCACATGCCCCTGTCCCCAAATGACCGTTTCCCACCCTCTCCACTCCCTGAACACATCCCACACACTTCACCAACACCGCATTGAGCTCATGGCCTTGATTCTCATCTTACCAGGACAATAAAAACTGCTGGCAAAGAATTTCACTCTTATTTAATCTACCGAATGACTGTCACATGTATCCCTTGGCACACACTGTCCCTGCCTCTATCCAAGGCCATTCCCCCCCCGCCGTGATTGGGCTTCACTCCCTCTTGTCCCCCAGCGTTGGCCTCCCCATTGCCACTTCCTCCTCCCACTTCCTCCTCCAGTGCTCCCCGCACTGTAGCTCCTCCTGTGAGCAAGCAAATGACCTGAGAAATGTAGCCTCTTTTCCCGCCTTTCCATGTTAATTGGAGTTAGTTCCCTGTGGTTTGTAGCCACAAAAGTCCCAATTAATACAGGACACCTAGAGAGGGGTCCGTGGGAACACTCCCATGTCGCACAGAGCAGCACAGCGGGGCTCACAAAGATTTAAACAGTGTGCTTAGAGTCTGCAACATCTCCCTGCTCAAGGCAACGAGACCGCCCTTCCTCTCTGCTTTTCCGTGTGCCGTCGCATCCCCTGGAATCATTCCCCTTTGCTGGAAAAATCTCTGGAATCATTCATCTTTCCTCCTTGTTTCTGACTGCAACCATCCTGCTTTCAGGTAGAACTGTTCTTCCCAGGTTTACTGCCGACCCCCACAGGACAGCCACTCCCTGCTGACCATCTAGTCTCTTTTGACACAGTGGATTAATTCTTTTAGGAATCCTTTATGGAGGGTGGTCTTGACGTTCCCTAATTCTAAGGCCTCTGGAAGGGGCATATTCATTTCTCAATGCTCCTCCTACCTCAGTAGGTCTGGGTTTTTGCTTGGAGTTCAATCCTTCAGCCTCTCCCTTTTCTTGTCTGCATTGAGCCCCTAAGAAATGTCATCGACTTTGGTGTTTTAAATGCCATCCGCATGCTGATAAACTCCCAGTTTCTCTGCCAAACTGCAGAGGAGGATATTGAAGCATCCAGACAACACCCTGCACCGGTCATCTAAAAGACTTCTCAGGTGCACAGGCCCCCACAGAGCAGTGGATGTCACCACCACCCTGCTTGTCCCAGTCCTTCCATGGCCACCCCCAGCACTCGGCCCAGTTTCTGTCACTCACCCTCTTCTGCCAGGTTTGCACAGATCTCAGTGACTCCTCCCTACACCCTCACTACCCCAGACCTTGACCCGGGCCTCACCTCTTACTTTGATCATTTCCATAGCTTCTTTAGAATGCCCAAATGCCTTAAAATATAAATCATAAATATATTTAAGGTTTTTTCTAAAAAAATAATGTAAATCAGCTTTTGCCACCCAGCTGTTCATCCCTTTCCTGTCACACACAGGACAACATCCAAAGTCCTCACCAGGACTCAGGTCCTCTGTGACTAGGGCTTAGCCTCTCTTCCACCTCATCCCCTCCCATTCTCCCCTGCTCCAGGCACGGTGGCCTTTCCTCACGCTGCTAAGCATGGCCCAGGGCCTTTGCAAAGGCTCTTTCCATCAGGTTTCGTTTGTTGTTTATTTAATTTTCAGCCCCAGTGCTGGCCACATTATAAACCCTTGCTGTCCGATCCACTGCCCATTCTCCTCGGTTCCTCCACAACGTGTTATCACAGGCTTATCAATTCATATTTGTTATCGTCTTCTCAAACACAAGCGCTTTTGGGTAGAGAACTCAAGTGTGCTTCCTCTTATGCCTTTGGCTTCTAGAATCAGGGCAATGAGTTACTGAAGGTGTGGTTACCAAGGGAACAGAGACTGATGGAAACCATCGGAAGACTCTGGAGCACCCAGCACTGACCACGTGGACGCTATGACAACACGCATCAGATTTTCAATAAGCAGTTATGGAGCAACTCTCCAGGTGTCAGGTGGTGTCTGAAGCACCACAATTCTAGAAGGAAATAAAACAAAGTTCTGCTCACTCTACCTGTAAAGCGGGGACCGGAAGAGAAACAGCGCTGGCCAAGTGTTGTTGAAGCATATTGAGGACGGGGAGATTGGTTTTGCTTGGGAGATGCTCTTCACACTGGAGGGAGGGAAGAGGAGAAGGGAGGTGGGTTTTCAGGCCAGCCTTGAACTTGCCAGAAGAGAAGCTTGAGGGCTGGAGAGATGGCTCAGTGGTTAAGAGCATTGCCTGCTCTTCCA
>LOJH01055751.1:0-15636 GCA_001685095.1 Ellobius talpinus | reverse complement strand
TACTCCATCCACCTAAGGGCTGGCCTATCAAAGGCCAAGACAGTTTCTTTATTATCCAATGAAAGTAACACATAGACAGAAGACCCACCTACATCACCATTACCTGTTATTTAAACTGGGTATATAAGCTAAAGTTAGGTATGTATTGTATTCAATTAATTATAGTTTATCAATGCTAGTAAATGTAAAAAGAGTAAGAGAAATATTTTAATAAGTTAAAGAATACTAGCATATGTGGGTATTTTTACCAAAGAAGGCGGTGAGGTTAAAATGGCAACTACCCACGTGTTTGTATTTTTTCAGAGCTGCTGTAATCTGGAGATTACGTTTTACTGATCTAGAAACCTGTGTTAGCTGACCAACTTAAAAATCCCGGTGCAGTTAGGCCTGCCTGGGAAGCACAGCAATCAGCTGGGGGGGGGGCAGATAGAAAAACCTGTGTTAGCTGTAGAGGCGAGCGAAGCAGAGCAAACGGCCAATGGGCGAGCGCTGCTCTGAAGGGATGGGCAATGGCCTCTGCTGTTGCGGTCGATGTTGGTGTGTGCTGGGGGCCCCAGGCTTGGCCATGGTCTTTCTCCACACCACCATCGCCTTCTGCTTGGCCCAGTTCCCATCAATGCTCCTGTCCAGGCTGTGTTCTCTCCTCCTGCTCTCCACCCTGAGACTACAAAGTGTGGAGGAAGGTAAGAGGAGGTGGTACAAGGCAGAAAGTGAGTACTACCTGCTGCAGTTCACACTGACTGTTTGCTGCCTGTACGACACCAGCTTCAGCCTGGAGCTGTGTCGGCAGCCTCTGCCTGTCCAGCAGGCCTCCTATTCCTTCTCATGGTTGTTGGCCTATGTCTTTTATCATCCTGTCTTCCACAACGGACCCATCCTCTACAGGCAAGAAATGTTTTGAGACAGTCATAACATCTACTGGAATTGAAGTTGTTCTTCAACCGTAAGCAGCTGTAACTGTTGTGTGGTAGCTTCTTTGAGGTGTCTGTAGAGTGCTCCAAGCAGCCAGTCTAGGTGTGAGATCAGTCTTGCTGGTGGATTGGCTGACAGTTTTCATTCATGACAGCTGGGGCACCAGAGAATCAAATATCTCTCACATAGTGAGTCAAATCACCCAGACTCCCACCTTAGCTTGTTTAAAGGAAAACAAACAAACAAACAAAACATTAATATGAGTGGATGTAAAGCCAGGCATGCTGAACTATGTAGGCATTCCCTGTCTCTGCGGAGTTTTGTTTTGTTGTTTATTTACTTATGAGATGGTATCTCTAACATAGCCCAGGCTAACTTTGAGCTGCTGAATCCTGTATCAACTTTAGAGCACTGGAGGTGCAGGCATGTGCTTTCACATCTGGCTCAGGGGATATTTAAAAAAAACAACTCTACCATATTGTAATGCACATATAATATTGTCTATCTGGAAAATAAATCTATTTTATCTTGGGGGAGAAAAGATGAGGTCTTCCTAGATTGCCCAGGTTGGTTTTAAACTCATGGTCTTCCTGCCTTGATCTTCAGAGAAGCTGGAATTAATTACAGACACTTAACACATCATAGTGCCTGGCTGTATTATCTTTCCTTCCTTCCCTCCCTCCACCCTCTTTCCCTCCCTCTTTCTTTTCTTTTCTGTTTTTTCTTTTCTTTTGAGACAAGATCTCATTATGTGGCTCTGGCTGGCCTGGAACTCACTATGTAGCATAGGCTCGCCTGGAACTACAGAGATCCGCCTGACATATGTGGCTATTCATGTGGAGGTCTGAGAACAGCTTGTGGGAGTTGATTCTCTCCTCCCATTATATGGATTTCAGGGATCAAATTCAGGTCCTCAGGCTCAGAAGCAAACCCCTTTCCCTCACTTTCCATTCCTTGCTTCAAACAACAGCAAGGGCTTTTAGAGTATGTGGGACATTAGCCATATTGTGGCTGGAACTGGGTTTTGATTTGGAGACAGGGTGGCTCACACTTAATACCTTGACTACAGTGTACTTAAATAGTTGTTAAAGTCAGGCGGTGGTGGCACACACCTTTAATCTCAGCACTTGGGAGGCAGAGGCAGGCAGATCTCTATGAGTTCAAGGCCAGCCTGGTTTATAGAGAGCGAGTTCCAGTACTGGCTCTAAAGCTACTGAGAAACTCTGCCTTGAAAAAAAAATAGTTTTTGAGGGGTTGGAGAGATGGCTCAGCAGTTTAGAGCACTGACTGCTCTTGCAGAGGACCTGAGTTTGATTCACAGCCCCCATATGCTTGCTAACAACCATTTATAACTCTAGTTCCATGGGATCCAACATCCTCTGTTGAACTTTGTGGGCACCAGGCACACAGGTAGTTCACAGACACACATTCAGGCAATAACTCACATCTGTACAATAATATAAATAAATCTAAAAGAAAATTAAAAAAAGAAGTAGCTGTTGCCAACATAAATGAGATTAACAGAAAAGAAATGAGATTAAAAATCTATGGCCCTTTCCCTACGGTGAAGATAAAATCAGATCTTGTTTACTTTTATCAGTAAAATACACATGTGTATGTATATGTGTAAGCATTTATACAAGGATACTTCTAGGTGTGTCCATCTGGGTCCTGTTGGGTCCCCAAAGCCCTTATTTGGCCTTTGAAAAAGAAGTGCTTAAAACAGTAAGTGCTGGACACACACAAACGCCAAAAGAGTTTCTTTTTTACCCTACTCTCTTACATAATTTAGCAATTGCATTTACAAATACTTTCCCTCAACTGAGGTTCCAACTGAAGCAATCCCTATGACCAGAGTTTGTGGGCCTATGCGGTGACCTGAGGGAGCATTCCAGAACATCCTGTCTAAATGCTGCCATCTGGTGTTCACTTTCCCAAACCACACATACACAGCAAGGATCATTTTAGTACTGTTTTGTTTTTGGATACCAGATTTAAGATTTAAGGACACTGAAGTGGGGTAAGAGCTGGGTTTACAGCACAGCATCAAGCATCCACCTCTCCTCAAAATCCTTCGTGGGCTGCAATTCAGAGGGAGAGTGCTGGCCTGGCATGTACGAGGCCCTGGGTTCAATGCTCTATACCTTAGACTACAGTGCAATCTGTAATCTTGAGACACTTCCCCTTGATTTCTTCAGTCGAAACCATGTCCCATTTTGTCAGTTATGTACCTGCACTGTGGGCACCAGAAATTTGCTTCTCCATGTGCTAATGCTGTTGTTCATTACAAGCCATGTGAGCACAGGGCAGGTGCTGATCATTTTCCTTCCAGAGTTTTTGATCCTCACCAAATCATTCACAGCAGTGATCCCAGTGAGTGTTGGTGCAGTTGTCTTGACCTGGGGAGCACTGGGATGAGTCTGTCATTGTCTTCTGTCTGTCCTGGTCCAGCCAGGAGCGTCAATGTAGCTGTGATGCAGGCACTGGAGTCTTAGAATACAACTTCTGACCTTGTGTTCCTAAAGATGCTTTCCATCCTCTACATCAAAGACAAGGTTAGAAGAGGCACAGACTGTCGTTCTAACATCTTTTGTTGTGATAAGGCCGCTAGGTCATTCTGGCCACTTGGCAGCTCAGACCCTAAATAACCACACAGAACTGTATTAATTAAATCACTGCTTGGCCCATTAGCTCTAGCTTCCTATTGGCTAACTCATATCTTAATTTAACCCATTTCTAGTAATCTGTGTATCGCCATGAAGCTGTGACTTACTGGGTAAAGTTCTGACGTCTGTGTCTGGTGGGGCCATATGGCTTCTCCTTGACTCCGCCTTATTTTTCCTAGCATTCAGTTTAGTTTTCCCTGCTTAGCTAAGTTCTGCCCTGCTATAGGTCCAAAGCAGTTTCNTAATTAAATCACTGCTTGGCCCATTAGCTCTAGCTTCCTATTGGCTAACTCATATCTTAATTTAACCCATTTCTAGTAATCTGTGTATCGCCATGAAGCTGTGACTTACTGGGTAAAGTTCTGACGTCTGTGTCTGGTGGGGCCATATGGCTTCTCCTTGACTCCGCCTTATTTTTCCTAGCATTCAGTTTAGTTTTCCCTGCTTAGCTAAGTTCTGCCCTGCTATAGGTCCAAAGCAGTTTCTTTATTCATTAATGTTAATCACAGCCTACAGAGGGGAATCCCACATCCATCTTTAGGAAAGTATTTGGGGATTCAAATGGAAACTCCTTTTTGGGACACTGTTTTGCAATAACAGCACTGACGACAGCAGATTTCAATGCACTAGGAGTCAGCTTCAGTAAAAACATGTGGCACCCAATTTGTGTCATTGGTATGTTAGGAGACTTTCTCTAATTTGAGATACTCAGTGATTTTTCTTTCTCTCTCTTTTTCTTGTGTTCCCAGGCTTTGCTTCACATTCTGGTACAGCACATGGGATGAATCTGGCAAGTGCTGACACAGCAGCCATGAAGATCCAGCCAGCGGAGGTGTACAGAGATGGGAACATTGATGCTGCTCACCTTAAGGCCCTGGTACTCAGTCTCCCCTTCACAGATTGCAGAAGTCTAGGTAGGAAGTGACAAGGGACAGGCTCAAGGGGCCTAATGACTGCAAACGTTATCTTGCAATTTCTCCTCTGAATGGGTCTTCAGGGAAGTGATATAAAAATCTGAGAAACCTAACATTTTAAAAGGAAAAGAGAAAAGTAAAAAGCAATGGCCATATTTTGGTCCTTATTAAAGCTGACCACATCCCCTGTGCCCCTCCTTTCTACAGAGAGAAAGTCACTTACACTGAACTCTCCACCCCAATTTTTGTCTGTGTAAGATATTGAATGAATTATTCATTGTGGAAGTAGAAGAATTCTGAAAGGCCTGCCTGCCCTTCCCCCAACCCCCAGACCTCCATAGCTATTCTCATCTTCTCCCATCAATAGTCAAACTGGCAAATAAGCCCCAGTTACATGCAAATCTTTTTGTCGGGAATTAAATACATGTGTGAAGCCTGCAGATGTTGTCTGTCCCAGTCACACTGTGCTGCGTTACAGGTTATATTCCACCCTGTTTCCTCCAATATCAGCCTCTATTCCCAACCTCCAGGAGGAGGTTGCCTAGCAACTGTATCTGCTTATACCAGTGGACTGGAGGCTGCATCTTAAGTGGAAGGGAATAGTGATGTGATTCTGCCAGGGCCATTCAGCATCGTTTCTGGGATTCTACACAACAGCCTTCAAAGGGAAGCTAATAACACACAGCCCTGTGGATTTTTTCCATTATCCTCTTCTCTTCCATTGCTAAGGGTTTTTGTTTTTCGTCAGAAACATTCTGGGCCATTAGCTGCAATTTTAAGTCTCTCTAATATAGAGTATTTAGAATATGACCTTATTTTTTTTCTCCCTCACTCTGTTCTGTACTGAGAGCAAGAAAAGCAAGTAGAAATGATTCTTTCATATACAATTGTCTTCTAACTAAAAAGGAGAAAGAAATGAAAAGAGAAAAATGAGGGAAGTTGACACAGTGACACCAGAACCTTCATTACAGGTGGTAGTTAGCCTCCATATGGGTGTTGGGAATTGAACCTGAGTCCTCAGGAAGAGCAGCCAGTGCAGTTAGACACTGAGCCATCTCTCCAGCCCTGATGCAGTATTATTTTTGACAAAATGTATGGCGTGTGTTTATTGCTCCTCTAAATATCAGGCTATATGTAATGTTTGGACACAATGCCTAATCTAGCATTGCTGGTGATTAGTTGGAGGAATCAACAAACAAGGGGAACGAGACTGACCCTGGTTTTTCTCTGTTAGATCCAGACAGGAAAGTAGAGCTCTCTGGATTTATTGTGAGTTCTCCACACCTAGTGGGTGATGTGATGACTTGAGGCAATCCTGAGCTAAAAGAAGCAATTTGTTGTTCTTCTTGCTCCATCATGACAACAGGAAAGTCATCATGTGGAGTTGTGTGTTGTAATCGCTGACTCTGCCGGCTGCATGGTGGGTAATTAATCTAGCTGGAAGATGGCATTTTGGACTTGTGCAAGTCATCTCAGTGATGGCAAACCACCACTGGGAGCTCTCCAACAAGACACCTGGGAATGCTGGGTCTGAAGAAAGGACTTTTGGTTTCCTTTTGAGACAAGATCTTACTAGTCCAGATTGATCTCAACATATTATAGAGACAAAGTTGGCTTTGAACTCATGGAGATCCATTTGCCTCTACTTCCCAAGTGTCAAAGCTAAAGGAATGTGCCATGCTCTTTTTTTCATTTTTAATAACAGAAAGAATCTGAGAAATCAGCAGGGCAAGAGACAAGGGACATATAGTAATATGGTATAAATATTAATAGGTCCAGAGATTCATTCAAGTTAGCTACTCTAGAAAGAAAACATTTGCTTCATTGGAAAAGGACTTAACTTGAAAGTAAAGAATAACCTCAGCAACTGAGTTGTCACTTCTAGGTCCCTGCTTGCCCAGAGCACAGGGCTTGACTTCATATAGGTGCTCAGTAAACCATAGGGTCTTCATATTGATGACAAGGGACATTTAGCCTCTCTGTACTCCTGCAATAAGTGAATGCTTGTACCAACAGCATAGGAATAAAAACACCGATAGACAGTGAAAGGTGACAGGAAAGGGAGGAGGGTATGAACCAACAGAGCCCCGTCCAGCTATGCCTCAGAAGCCAGGAGCACTGAGTCCTTAGGAGACAGTGTCTCTCTAGAGGCTCACAGGGAGCCCCAGGATTGGGGGAACATATGGGTGTTCTCAGTGATGACCAGTTGTGATTGCAGAGTCAAGTCAGGTGAATTCTCCTGGGGGCGTGCCACATCCTGTCCAAGGTGCTGAAAGTCAGATCCATTGCTGGGGTGCCTGTTAAAACCTATCTCAATACTCCAGAGCTGGGAGTGTTGAAGCTTATTTCCCCAAGTGTCTCCTTTGCCAAGGAGAAAACAATGGCCCAAAGAGGAGAAGGTATTCACTCAAGTTTCTGAGCAGAAGGGGAAGCAGTCCCAGATGCTGGATCAGTCATAGTTCAGTTTCTAGAGGACTCCCTGAGAGACACCCACAGCCCAGAATCACCATGGGCTGTGACACTTCCAGGTGGCACTTCATAGAGATGTAGAATCTTTGGTTTCACAGCGTGGGTTCCTCTCTGAGCATGTCTTCGGCTGCCTTCTTTTTAATTTGCTATCCCCCACCATCTGACCATCCCAGACAGGGTGTGCATGCTGCAGCTTGTGCACCAAGCTGGACATGGGCTGTGTAGCAATGCACTCTGAATTTAAACATTACCCTTTAGGAGGGAGGCTCTTATGATTCAGGAAATAAATAACTGGCAGGTTTCAGGAAGCCCATGAAACTTACAAGCTCCACAGGTCCCTACCCCCAGGTCATATAAGCAGCAAGGACTGCTGGGAGGGATGAGACTCCCTGATCTGGCAAGCAGTCTGCAAAAAGACCACTCCGCCTATGCCAGGGGTGCTCTCTTCAGTGATACAGCTGCCTTGAGTCATCCTTGCTCCTGTAGTAAAGCCTCAGCCGTACTCCTGTAAAGAATCCCAGTAAACCCACTGGTTCTTCAAGTTGAACTTTGGTGTAATTGCTGCTTTGTCTTTGGACAGTGTTAGCCAGGGTATTGGGAGCAGTGTTGAATAGAGTCATCAGGGTGGGGCTCTTTGTATGAAATTCCTATTTCAGCGTCCACAGATAGTGTATCAGTGGAGCAGGCAATGCCCAGTCACGCATGTGCTGTCTGTGGCTGTCTCACAAGGAAGCCAGAGTCAAGTAGTGGACAGAGGGCATGTGAACCCAGAATATTTGCTATTAGACTCTTGACAGGGAAGATTGCCAAGAGCCTTTTGGGAATGTCACCCTTGTTCACATGACAGGAACAACCTAAGGCACTGCTGTTCTGGTGGTCATCTGACCCGACCCACATTTCTTTAGCTGGTTGTGACTCCTCGGAGAGTCTCCCATCTCCACACACCTCCATGAACTGCCTCAGACACTGTTCCATGTAACTGTTGTCATGGGAACTTGCCTCACATGCATTCGCCTTCCTGATTCCCTGGATTCTGTTACAGTCATCTCTTTGAGGACAAGGATACTCATTACTCTTGACAATTCCTGAATTTAGTGTCTGTCAAGACCTGTCATTCAGAAGTTGATCAGTGAGTGTTTGTGAATACCTGATTGCAGTCTCATGCCTGCTCCAAGCCGCAACATTATACAGTAATTGCCCAGCCATCTTTTCACAAGCAACTTATCAGAACCAAGGGATCCGGTAAAGGCTAAATCAATAGGCAAGTCTTTTGGGCGTTATTGCTTTGTGAGTAAAGTGACTGTCCTTTGCTGTAGAGTTTTTGCTGTAGCTAACTCCCTTTCTGTTACATATTTGGGAATTAATTCACATAATCCAGAACTGGTCAGGCCTTGTTGCTCTCTCCTAGATTAGGTGAGCACAGAGATCGATCTGCCTTTCTGCAGTTATCTTTATCAGCAGACATTTGATCAGAATTTAGGCAAGAACATCCCATTTATGATATTCACAGATCTCCAAGGACATAGATTTACTACCTGCCCAAGCTGCTGCTCTGCTTTTACCCACTTAAAGGATTCCTAACCCCTATGCTCACTTTCACCTCAGTTTACTTATGATTTTAGCTCAGGACTCTCAAGGACAGCAGAAGGAATAATTAACTGCCACTCAGAGAAAGACCCACAACACCCACTATCAGAAGGCTGATAAAGATGATCAGAACAGCTGATAAAGCCTGGAACTGATAATTTAGAGGGCTGGGTCTCTTCTTTGTTTAGAGCAGTAAATATAACTCCAGGCCTAGGTCCATAGAAACTGCAGCATCTGGTGTGTGTGTTATCCGATCAAGAGCCATCAGTTTCTACCTGACTGTTGTCTAGTTACCTGGTATCTTCTATGCATATTGGGAGAAAAGAAGCTGTGTGTTCTGATTTAAAATTCAATCCATGCCCTATTCATAATTTTACTGAAAATAAACCTTTTAACTCTTACTAACCACCTAAAAATGTAGCATAGCACACTAACCTTCCCCTCTAGAATCCCCTGATAATTTATTTCCTTTCTTAACTAACTTTCTCCATTAAGGAGCTCACCGGACATGTTCTAGCTACTCCTTTGGATCTGTGTGTGTATGTGAAAACTCTTATCTGATTTTCTATGGGGCAAAAGAATTCTGGTCCTGGAACCTGCTAGGGCTGGGGTATTGCCAGTTTTAAGGGTATATATGACTAGGAACATTTGTAATGAAGATAATAAGGAGGAATTATATAGAAATAAGAACAATGTAGAACAAGGGAGAACAAGAGGAAACAATGAGAAATGATGGATCGAAGAGAGAAGAATAAAGGCTTATGGATAGATGGAACCTGTTGTGAGTAGACTTCTTTACCCTCAAATCTTTAGCCTCTCTTTAGCCATTCCTGACATCCTTAATTGAACCCCATAACATCCCATGCTCTTCTAAGAGGCTAGGAGCGAGTCCCCAGAGGTACCTTTACATGGCAAGTCTTGTTTCTTCTGGGCAGGAGGGGAATTGGACCTTGAAGTGAAGGAGTGACGCTAAATCTTCACTGAAGAGAAGCCAAGTATATGTGAGGGGAAAGCACGACAGGGCCAGTGTAGGAAGGGAGGCATCCTGAACTCCACCAACACGGCGTCTCAAAAGACCCCACTTGGAGACAACCCCCAAGGCTCCTTGGAGACAGCCGCCACACCATTACCATCTGCTTAGTAAGCCAAGGTATTTCCCACAGCAAGTGCAATTGACTGGTGCCTGGTCATGTGACCAATAAAGTTGTACAAGTCAGGTCTCAGGATTGGAATCTGGAGTGAGGGTTTCAGAGACTGTTGACAACTTTGTCAACTTAAAAGTCAGAGCTCTCACTAGAACGACAGAGGACAGAGGGCTGAGGGCAGAAGCGCTTCCTGAATCCTTATCTAACTCCCAGGTCTAGCTTCACCCCAAGTCACCTGTTATTGCATCTGCTGATTTCACACATACCTTGCCCTGCTTGAATGTGTCCACCATCTTGAGTTGGGTTTTCTGCCGTTGGCTGCTGAAGCTCTGATTCTTTCCAGCTGGATAAACTGAGAACCTTGGGCTGAAAAACTTGACTTTCCACTAGCTGCTGGGCTGCCATTCCTTCCTAGCACCAGACACAAAACAGTCAAACCACTGGCTGGCCACTGAGTCAAAACCAGAGACTTGATGGCTTTTGGCAATATGTGATATGGGGCTGTTTCTGAACCATGGTTCACATCTCCCAATCCTCAAGGGACAAAGATAAAAATCCAAGTCCCTTTCGTTAGAGGACAAAACAGTCTCAGGGAAAGGAGAACCACAGCAGTCAGCAGAGAGGTGATGGGTGGGGATTAAGGGCATTAATGATTAACTCCGAGACACAATCATGCATTGGTGTCATATTAAGGACAGAAGGAGAAACTTCTGCCCTTGGAGTGGTCTGTGAATCCAGATTTGCATTTTCTACTTCATGCTTCCTGTGTCTTCCATCATATCTGTCCATCTATTGTATGAGGAGTCGGAATCTGTGCCCGCCTGGAGGCTGTCTCATGAATCTATTTGTACCTGTGTCTGTCCCTCTCTGTGTCTGTTGCTATGACTGTCTGTCTCTGTGATGTCTGTTTTATAAGCTCTGTGTGTCTGTGATACATGTGCCCGAACGTGTGTGTGCGTGTGTGGGTTTGCATGTTAGTGTTGTCTGTCTCCAACAAAGGGTTTTGCTCTGTATTTCCTGAACACCACAGAGAGCATCACACGGAGGAAGGAACAGGACACTTTTCAGGAATCTTTAACAGAGTTTTATGAGGGATTAAGTCACTGGCTCCAACTGATCCCAACTGACCTAGATAACAAATACCACTGTTTATCAACCCATGCCCATAGAATGGATGGTAGATTTTTGGAAGTTGCTTTCAATTTATGTATTTGCTGCTTTTGGCAAGTCGATACACATGGGTCAGGCTTCTATGTCAGGAGGTGCATGAGTACATAACTTAGGATTACAGCTATGCATTAGCTTATGTTGTAAAAGTTGATTATATCGGAAATTGAAGGCAAGCAAGGTAGGTTGTTACGTTGTTCTTTTAAAGGTAGGTTAAACAAACAGACTGATTACTCAGTAGGCTAGCAGTCTTAAGTCTTAAGTGACTTCAAGGTGTATTATTAACTTTGACTGTGAGGTCCGGAAAAAATTCTGGTCTTCGGATGTAAGATATTTTCAGAATATTGCGTTGCCAGTGATAGCCGGAAGACCATGTGTGTTCTAGAGAGCCAACCACTGGACAACGTGAGACTCAGCAACCATTGTGTGTCTGTGATGAGACTCACAAAAGCACCTTTCTTGAATGAAGCAGGGGAGAGGTCCTGAGTCTTATCCACTGTGTTCCTTATCGCCTGCCTTTATGGTCACTCACATTCAGCTTCCCCTTCTCTTACTTTGTTAGACCAGGCAGAGTCATCGTCATGTTGTTGCATAGTTTCTGTTCACTTGACACAAGCTAGAGCCATCTTGGAAGAGGGAGTCTCAACTGAGAACACACCTTCATAAGATTGGTCTGTAGGCAAGTGTGGGGGCATTTTCTTCATTAACAATTGTTATGAGAGGGCCTAGCCCATTGTGGACAGTGCCACCCTAGGAAGGTGGTCCTGGGTTGTATAATAAGGTATTCTTAGCAAGATGTGGGGAGCAAGCCATTAAACAACATTCTTCCATGACCCCTGTTTCAGGTTTTGCCTTCAGGTTCATTTAGTTCCCACCTTAGCTTCTCTGATGAAGGACTGTAACCTTTAAGCCAAATAAACCCTTTCCTTCCAAGGTTGCTTTTGGTTGTGGTGTTTATCACAGCAATAGAAAGTAAACTAAAGCATTGGGTGACATCACAGACAGTCCTTATTCACGATAGGGGTTAGGGCCTTTTGCCTTTGCCAGCTCTGGGATCCTCTCAGCAGAGCAGAGCCTTACTCAAACTTTTGGACACTCCAGTTGGAAAGAGAGATATCTGTCCTGCCCTTCATTGGTGTCTGTATGAACAGCCCAGGGGCTTCCTGTTTCCATAGCAAACACACAACAGCCATGGCAGGGACAAGCAGGGAACTTACTAACCACTAAGCACCGGTAGGCATGTAAGACCCAAGTCTGACTGATGGGTGCAAGTGAGGCCGAGAAGTCCCTGGGGCTTGGGGACAGCACTTGCATCACAGACATCCTCGGGCATTTGGTTGAAGCATCTGTCCATGTGAGGAGCCTGGTGGTTCTTGGGGTGCACACAAGGCTCCATATGTAGGTTCTAGGCACACTGGGAAGAAAAAGGTCTACCCCATTGGAGTTTACTCCAAATGAGATACAGGCACCATCAGACAGACGGGCAGCACTGGTGAGCTGCTTCCCTGGACAAAGACTGCTACACAGGCGCAGAGTCCTGGTTTGCCAGGGACTTCGCTGAGCTTATATACTTTGCAATGAGCCCCAAAGGCTCACACACTGAGGACTTCGTCAGCTGCAAACACTAGAGCGCTTTGTAGCTTAAGTCTGGTTCATTTTACAAAGGCATATAAAGTGCAGGGCTAGCGATGGGGCACTCAAGATCCAGACATAGGCAGCTGTTGGTTTGGCAGCCGAGCAATGCCATCGGTGGCCCAGTTGCCACCTATCTCTCCATCATTAAGCAGCAAATGTTGGTGTCACTCCCTTGCTATTGCAAGATGGCTGTTTCCACCCCAGCCATCATATCTATAGTGTTACTGCTTACCATAAGCTAAGGAGACCTTGTCTTCTCTGCCATTCTGTCCTTTAGGAGGGACTTGGTGTGGGAGGTCCTTCTGCACACTGTGAATATGTGCTGCTTTTTATCTGTTGATGAATAAAGCTGCTTTGGCCTATGGCCGGGCAGAAGATAGCTAGGTGGGGAAGCCAAACTGAATACAGAGAGAAAGAAGGCAGAATCGAGAGAGACACTGGCCCTGGTAAGGCGACACCGGCAGGATCTGGGTTAGCCCTCCGTGCTCAGAGTCTGGGGGTAGCAGGAGGGCAGGATGAGGACAGAGTCTTTCAGAAGATACCTGATGTTCTCTGACCTCCTGTGGCCAAGATGCTGGAGCTAATTCTGCACTCGTTACCTGCACTGCCCACAGAACCTTTTTCTTCTACCAATCTATTTTCAGAGCATTTAGTTTTTATGTTCCTAATTCTTTAACATAAGATAACAAAGAGAAACTTTTGTCTCCCTTATATAATGAATCTAGACAATGTGATGTCTCACCTTATTTGTGTGTGTGTGTATGTGTGTGTGAGTGTGTGTAAATATGCATGGGGATACAAGTATGTGGGGTTCAGATTTCAGCATTGGCTCTCTCTATTATTCTTCATATTAACTTTTTTGAGACAGAGTCTCTCATTGAACCTCAAGATCGCTGCAAGCTAAGCAGGCAGCAAGCCACAGGGATCCACCTGTCTCTACTTGCCCCACGCTGGGTTTTAGGCATTCACGGCAGCATTCAGCTTTTTACATGGGGGCTGGAGATCCAAACTCAGGTTGTCCCGGTTATATGACAGGTAATTTACTAAACGAGACATCCAGCTCCTTGTATTCTCGTATTAATAAAATCTCCACAAACTCTGTGCTTCCCCTCCCTATTGTAATGAATGTGGCGGGTACCCAAGGCAAAGCTGGGCCTTGGCGACATTGTGTACTGGAGCCCATGAGTAAATTTGGATTCCTGGTGAAACGGAATCATGGGAGTTGTAAGGTAAAACATGAATTTCAGAGTGTGGGATATGACTCAGTGGTAGGCTGCTTGCTTCCATTGTGTGAAGCCCCCCGGGTTATATTTCCCCACAAACAAACAGAAACAAAGAAAAAGGAGTTTCATTTTCATTGAAACGTATCATAACTGAAGTGTGTTATAATTAAAGAATCTTACATAGTTTATAGATTGGTTCTAGTAAAACCATATTAGTGTTTTTCACTTAGAATGTGAATGTCCCGATTTACATCTCAAGAGCACAGTTCTTCATAAACTGTTTCCTTTTGAGTTGGTGCAGGGTTTTGAAGATTCCCTTTGGTGCCATAGACTCCAAATGAGTGGCTTGGTCTTTAATTGTTTAGGGAAGGGATAAGGGGCTTAGAACAGTGTTCCTGGGATTTCTGAAAGTTTCCTATGTGCTGTGCTATAGATTAGGCTGTGAGGAGTCAGTGGAAGGTTGGGAGAGTGGTCCGAAGGAAGGAAGGAGGTAGCATTCTTATTTAGCAGTTGGGCTCTAAGAGGTAAGGATGCCCTCACTTGCAACTGGGAAGCTACCTCACTCATCTTTGTTAGTTCTCTGGGCCAACAACCATCCGGGCAAAGCGGTGAAGTGATAGGAGAGGGGAAGAAGGAATTAAGAAAGGACAAAATTGGAAATAAAAGAGAGCAGAGTCCAGGAGCCCTATGAAGACAATCCTGGGTCAGGCTAGGTTGTCTCCCAGATCCAAGACTTCACCCTTCCTGACAGAGCTTTCTGCTCCTTGCTTTCTGCCTCAATAAATGCCTGCTCTTACCTTTTGGGAATCTTTACATCTTTTGTTTCTGTGTGTATTTAGTTCTTTGCTAGCCCCTGAGAAGAACCAGGACACCCAGGCAGCTGGCTCACAGCCCTGACACTCCAACCCTCCTGTTACAAAAGCATGTGCACATTGAATGTGACTGTTGTGGGTTCTTAGTGAGCTTGTCTTCTGAAAGTCCAGTTATATTAATATTCTGTCTGTAAAATGGTGTCAGAAAAAGTTAATTCAAAATTTAAGGTCCATCACAGAAGAACAGATAAAGAAAAAAAAACCCTAACATATCTAATGAGAATATGATCCAGACCTTTCTTTTCTTTCTGATTATCTTGATACAAGGTCTTATGTTGCTCTGGAAGGTCTCAAATTTGGTCTGTACAACCAACGATGCTTTGTCAGTAACAATAACAAACAAAAATAAACATTGGGGCTGGAGAGATGACTCAGCGCTTAAAGTACTGACTGCTCTTCCAGAGGACCCAGGTTCAATCCCATATGGAGGCTAACAACTATCTGTAAGTCCAATCCTATGGGATCCAATACTTTTATTTGGCCTCCAAATGCTACTGTGCCCTCCTTAGGGCCCAGGCACCATCAAACAGTCATTATAGCATGTATATAACATTTTGGAACTTGTGCTTATGAAATACTATGTGTTCATAATGAATAAAAGATGTAAACCTCCCTCATTTCTTCTATGTTCTAGAGGAAAACATCCGACTCTCAGGCTTCTGTCAATCTGCCTTTTGTAATTGCTCCAACAATCTTTTCTCATGGTACAATGTTGAAGAGCACCAAGGGATATATACTTGCAAAACAAGATATGTTCATTATGCGGGCAAGATTCATGATACCCATGCTCCCTGGTATAGTGAAAGAAATAAGGTTGTTCTGGGGCTCCATATGTCTTTCTTTTGGAAAGGATCCAATACAGTTCTTGTCACATAGTAAATACAATGTTTATTAGCTGTGAGAAATGTGTTCTTAGAAGGTATAATATGTTTATGCTGGGTAGAGCTTGCTTTACGCAGTAACTTCTCTTGTGAGATGGAACAGTGTAGTTTTGAGGCAAGCAGGCCTGCTTTTCGTCCCGCCCAGCTCCTGCATGGCTAGCTTAT
>LOJH01055750.1:11901-23222 GCA_001685095.1 Ellobius talpinus | reverse complement strand
TAATTCAATATTGTGAATAGTGCTGCAGCAAACATTGATGTATAAGTCTCACTGAGATATGTTGACTCGGAACCATTTGAGTAAATACACAAAAGTTGTATAGGTGGGTCATATGACAGATCTACTGTTAGGTATTTTAGAGAAATCTCTATACTGATTATGACTGTGGCTGGACTAGTTTCCATTCCTACCCACAGAATGTAAGATTTCTTTGACCACACATTTGCGGAATTTTTTGTTGTTTATTTTCTTAATAACCGTCATTCTGACTGGGGTGATATGGGATCTCNTAATTCAATATTGTGAATAGTGCTGCAGCAAACATTGATGTATAAGTCTCACTGGGATATGTTGACTCGGAACCCTTTGAGTAAATACCCAAAAGTAGTACAGGTGGGTCATATGACAGATCTACTGTTAGGTATTTTTGAGAAATCTCTATACTGATTATGACTGTGGCTGGACTAGTTTCCATTCCTACCACAGAATGTAAGATTTCTCTTTGTCCACACATTTGCGGAATTTCTTGTTGTTTATTTTCTTAATAACCGTCATTCTGACTGGGGTGATATGGGATCTCAACCTGGTTTTAACTTTCATTTCTAGATGGCTAGTGAGGTTGAACTTGTTGTGATGTTTATGGGCTATTGCGACTTCCTTTTTTAAGAACAATTTGTTCAGCTCTTTAGCCCATTTATTGATTGATTGTTTGATTTTTTTCTTGCTTAAATTTTTTTCTTTTGAGTTTTTTGACTAGATATTAATCTTCTGTCAAACTTATAACCGGTAAAGATTTTCTCACATTCTGTAGACTGTCTCTTCATCCAATGAACTCTTCCCTTCAACTGTGCAGAAGGCGTTTATTTCCATGATACCTCAGTTGGCAGTTGTTAGCATTGCTTCCTGAGTGGCTAGCGTCCTGTTCAGGAAATCTTTGCTTATCCCTGTTTTCTCTACTTTTCCTTGTAACAGTTTCTAAGTTTCAAGTCTTAGTCTTTAATCCATGTGGGGTTGGTATTTCATCCCATTGTTTATTTAGTAGCAGTGGTGGTGGTGGTTAGGTTGACTTTGCCATCTGCATGCCACAGTATGCGTGTGGACATCAAAGGACAAGTTGTGGCAGTTGGTCCTCTTCTTCCACCGTGTGGGTCCTGGGGATCAAATCCACCTTGATGGCAAACACCTTTACTCCCTAGGCCAACTTGCCTGTCCTAAGGCTGTTTATTTCACAGGGTAAGAGATACGGATAGTTTCACTCTTCTTCATGTGACTCTCTGAGTTTCTCAACAACAGTGGTTGAAAGGCTGTCTTTTCTCTGATGTATGGTTTTGACACTTTTAATAGAGTTTATGTTTATCAAAATTAGTAAAGAATTTTCTTTTTTCAAGGAGCATTTTGGCAGATATTGCCCATCTTAGAATTTTCTCCAACTATCACTATAATGAAATGTTTGCCATAGTTAGAACACGCTTGTGACAACTGTTGTATTGATTGCATCTCAAAGAAACGATAACAAATATGCGCTCAGCTAGAGCTTGGCTCTCCACCAAGAAGGAAGGCTGCTGCTAGGGCATGGTTCTGTGTCTTCTTTCTCATTCATATCTCACTGCAAAGTTCTGTCCCATAAAACACTTGAACGCTAGAAGACTTTGCAAGAAGACGAGCCTCCAGGCCAACTCTTCCTGTCTGATAACACCTGATTATGGCCAAGCCGTTCAGTCGTTCCATCAAAGAATATTCCAGTTGAGGAAGTCGAGGAAACAGGCATCTGTTCCCACCTGTCGGCCTTCCTTCATCCTGATTGCAAGGCTACACTGGGTGGAAACAGTAATGGCTTCCAATGACACAAACAAAACAGTCCTCTCGCTGCCTAAGGTGTGTGTTTAATGTAGGCTTAAATGCTTTAAGATCTGTTCTAATAAAGACATCTACAACTGACTTCATAGAGCGTTAGATCAGCTCAGCTATGCTGCTAACCAATAGAAAATGTCAGCTGCCTAGAGGTGAGAGAGGGGTGAGCTGAGAAAGGCCACAGGGGGTCTGCCCTCTCCAGGCCTCCTCTGCGATGGCAGAACCAGCCATTTTGTGCCTCCTTGCTGATGCTCTGCCTCAAGACTGAGGATTCAAGATACATTTTCAAGGCAGTAACCTTTGAAGACTTGATTTTGTTACTATATTTTATGACACAGTGACATACACAACAGGCACACACACACATACACAGTCATAAATTTTAACATGAGGAAAGCAAAGAATTAAGATCTCATATCCTCATCTCAAGATGTAAAGAAAAAAAAATAAAACAACTCGTTTTTTCCCCTTCATGGCACTCGGCACTTCTATTCAGTACCTCTCAGTACTCATTACTTATTTGGCATTAATGTGGATTTAGAACCTAATTTCAAAGGATTTCCTCCAGATGTAGTTCTTATGTTTATCAATAATGCAACCTGGGGAAATATTGTTCATGTAAAGCATTTAAAAGAAACCACCCCAGCAACACAATGTGTATATGTGTGTATGTGTGTATAAGTTCAAACAGTTTTGTCTCATAAATATGTAAATTCAGCCTGCCTCTGTTAGTATCCCTGAAGCATACCTGAATATTGCTGGCTGTCTCATTAAATCAACATAAAGAGCTCAGTAAGCCACGATGTGCAGGTTTCTCCTGGCTGCAGCTTTAAGAGCTGCAAGGTTTGCAGGCCTGAGTATGAAATGAAGAAGTTGAAGGCCCAGTAAAACCACCGTCTAGAGCACTCCAGGTGCATTTTATATACACACAACCAGGCTTCCTTGTTTCAGTAACAGAATTGTTTCAATAGGAGGGGAGATTTAACAGGAGGCAAACGGGAGTGACTGGGAGGCCACATTGTCCATGTAGACAATTCAAAATGAGTTCGGTAGAGGTGTGTGTATGACTGCTTCACCAATTAGTATGTACTTCGTTTCAGTGATTTACGTTTACAATACCCATTATCACTCTATAGGCTGAGACAGGAGAATCCTTAGTTCAAAGTCATCCTGGGCTAAATATCAAAACCATATCAAAAAATGAACAAACAGCAACAGCAAAACCCCATAGCTACTGAGCTCTTAAGAATATCACAGTGCACTCCACCCAGGATTGCAATTCTCTGACAAGGTCAAGATCTCCTATTGTAAAGTTCTTTGTACTTGGGAGTTTATTTCTTTGACTCTATGGCCAGCTATACATTTTTGAATATGAAATACTATGATTAGTTCATGATTGGGTCTTTTCATTTAATAATTACCTTGGTTCAGAATTGATGTAATCGTTTAATATTGTACCGAAGACTAGGCAATAATGTTAAAATCACATAGCTAGATTTTGTAAATCAATAAGCTAAAAGACAAAACATAATTGCACTTATATGTGTGTGTGTGTATTTACATTCATTAACAATCGAGTGTTGCAGTCAGTCACAACTGCCACATTTCAAGTGGTTCACGGTTCGTGGTTGGAATACTGTGTTGGACAGTAAAGAAGGAGAACATCTCCATGTTCGTAGTAAGTGTGCCTGCCACTGGTGCATAAACCCCAAGAATGCTCTTCCCACAAGCAAGAGCTGCAGAGCATGCCATACTACAGGAGCAACCTCTGCACAACCTGCTTGTCTTAGTTTGCTTTCTATTGCTCTGAGGAAAAACAACACCATAACCAAAAGCTATTCAGAGAGAAAGGGGCTGGGCTGGAGAGATGGTTCAGTGGTTAAGAGCACTGCCTGTTCTTCCAAAGGTCCTGAGTTCAATTCCCAGCAACCGCATGGTAGCTCACAACCATCTGTAGTGAGATCTGGTGCCCATTTGAGGAAGAGACCTGGTCAGTCATCTTCATCAACTTAACCATGAATGGGCTACCCATTTCAGCATTGCAATGGCATAAATTTCATTAATTTTTTTTTCAATTGTCTCAGTGACAGTCAATCATGAACAGAAGTCATCAAGCCTAAGCAGGAGCCTGGAGTCAGAAACTGAACTTGAGTCCTCAAAGGAATGCTGCTTACTGACCTGGTCCCCATGAATAGCTTAGTTTTCTTTTTTATGTACCCCAGGACCACATACCCAGGGGCAGTACACTTCCACATCAATCATTAATTAAGAAAATGTCCAACAATCTTCCCTACCCGTCGATGTGATTAGGTAATTTTCTCAATTGAGGGTCCCTCTTCCAGGTGACCCTAGCTTATGCCAAACTGACAAAAATAATAGCCAGCAAACTACTTAGAAACATTTATATAATTGTCATTCTATAGTCAGGTGTGCAGATCACATGTATAACCACATGTGAGATTGAGGCAAAAGAATTATGAATTCAGGTAAGCCTATAAAGCTTAGTAATACCCTATTTCAAAATAAAACATTTTTAAAGACAAGGATGTAAGTCTGTATTAGAATCATTGCCTAATATGTGAACTTCTGATACCTCAAATTCCTAGAACCTTCAAAACCTCAAGGCAGAAGATAGACACACCATGGGGCTGCTTTTAGCCTCTAATAACTGAACGGCAAGTTGTGTTTATCCATCAGCTTGCTTCTCTTCTTCCAACTGATTGAAGCATCTTGGAGACTATAATGCACAAAGGCTGTGTGGCCTGCACTTCTCCTAGCTCTCCAAGGAGACTGTATTCAAGGATGATTTACAGATGGACCTGGGGAGGGCTCTCATCTCTAGTCACTGAAAGCCTGACTTCTGCAGTAATTTAATATTTTTCAGAGTACATATTTATCTAGCTGTTCCACTTGCCCTATCAATGTAATTCTGATCACAACAAATTCAGAAGCAATTAAGTGTTTGCTCAGTAGAACCTGTGTGGGCTTTGTTTGTCATGAGTGTGATTACAATGACCTCTCAGTGAAACATACGGGAGTGTTTACCTTGGAAATTTGATTTCTTGTTTCTGAAGTCAGGCTAACTTGATAAAGAACTTGTGTTGTTTCGTTTTATTTTTTTCTGGCCTTTTGGCTTAAAAACTCTTACGAACACTACTACAAATAAACACACACTCTACAACATTTATTTTGAGCCAAAAATGAATGTTAGATAATACCTGTCTTAGTGAAGAATTGCAATAGAACAGAGAACACTTTGTCTGCCTGTATTGTGAAGGTGCATCCCTGTGTGTGCTGCTGCTGCCTGAGTAATGTCACATTCAGATGAAATCCGTATACCCCTAGAAACTCAGTGGTATTGGAATCAGTGCGGGGGCAAAGAGTTTTAGTTTAAGGAAAGTTCCAGTTAGTTTAAAAGCAGTCAGAAGGAGTACCATCAAGAAAATAAATACCACATGCTGGCTCAAGTGGATGGAGGCAGAGGGAACCCTGCTACACACTGCTGGAGGAAACGTAAGTTAATACAGCCATTATGAAAATCAGTATGGAGGTTTCTTAAAAAATTAAAAATATACTGTTTGATCCAAGAGTAGCACTCATGAAGAAATCGAAGCCAGCATAACACAAAGATACCTACATGGCCTTGTTCAGTGCAACACGGTTCACAATAACCAACTTAGAGAATCAGCCTAGACATTAATCAGTGGCTGAATAGATAAAGCAAATGTGGCATATATATACACAGAGGAGGCGTATTCAGTCATAATGATTAATGAAATTTCATTTACAAGAAATGGATGAAACTAATGAGTGTCCTGCTAGTGAAATAATATAGACTCAGAAAATTATGAATTCTCCCACAATTCCTAGATTTAAAAAAATAAAAGTAGCAAAAGGGCCCTTGTGGGAAGAGGGGACTTTTGAAGGGAGGAGGGAAAGCAGGGTAATGGGGTTGTTATAATTAAAGTCGAGGGTATACATGTAGAAAATATCATGATGAGGCCCGTTATTTAAAAACAACAACTCAACAAGGTCCAGCAAGATGGCTCAGCAGGTAGAAGCACTTGCCACCAAGCCTGATGACCTGAGTTCAGTCTCAGGAACTCACATGATGAAATGATGGAAATGATTCTTGCAAATTGCACCTCTCCACATGCATACCCACACCACGGAAAATAAATAAATCTAAACACGCGTGCATAACCTAAGCAAGAAAGAACGGTTGACTCTTGATGACCAAATGCCTATTTTCCAGCAGTTTCCAATCCCAAGTGTGGGGTCCTCTCTGGCAACGGAAGCGTGTGTGTCACAAGTGTGCTCAGTAGTGTACAAGAAGCTGTAGCTTCAGCGTGGTTCTTCCTTTTCTTTCCTGCTCCCACAGGAAGTGGTTTCCGATGAAAGGCACCAAGGTGGCCAGCTCCTGGAAGAACCCAAGCTGCTGCACTTCAAAGGGAATACGTTCAGTCTGCAGATCTCCGTCCTTGACATCCCTCCTTTCCTCTGGAGGATCAAGCCGTTCACTGCATGCCAGGTACCCGCCAAGGGGCCTTCTTACAGACGCAGCTTGGCTGTGACTAGTACACCTGGGAGAGGCCTTCCTGTATGGATCGCACCTCCAAACTCTGAGCGATATAACGGTTTGAGAGGAAGGTACTGCCCTAAATTCACAGGTGCCTTGCAAGTGGGAGAAAAAGTTCCTGCCTCTCAGGTTATGCGCCACTTCCTTCCTCTGTTTGAATTGCTCAGTATAGGTCTAAGATGGAAAAATCGAACCGCTTAAGAGTAAGGATTGTGTGTTGTTTTTATTAAAATCAATCATTGTGAGACCGTGTTTTAATCACAGTCAGCAGCAAAAAAGCATAATGTCTCAGGGTGATGATTTTGAGTGATAGCTGTGGCTGAGAAAAAAGATGTTCCCCTTCATATGTGAAGTGCTTGCTGCCAAATGCAATGAGAAAGATGAGAAAAGCAAAGGCAAGAGGGAGTCTCCCTGGAGTCTCTCTCTCTCTCTCTCTCTCTCTCTCTCTCTGTATATATATATATATATACATATGTCTCTCAATAAAGATATTTTTAACATCTCAGGGTGATTCAGTTATGCTTATCATAGGAAGATACCTGCAAAGTTTATGATCCTGACATTGAAGTCTGAGACATCTCTTCATTGTCATAAGCAGGTCTCCTTTGCTTCAAATGACAGGACATTTTCTTAACCCAGGAATAGTTTCTGGGAGACCTATGCTGATCTGCAGTTACAGGGCATTTTCACCTCTGTATTTCAACATAGGTGCAGAGGCATGTGGGGATTGTTAGCCTTTCCATTCTTGTAGTACACACACTTATACACACCGACTCATACTTCACACATACACACCGACTCAAACACACTCGTTACACTGATCAATAGTTATTGAGAATGGGAACCAACAAGATAGCAAAGAGAAAACACAGACATTCCATGACAGAGAAAGCTGGGCCACCAATATTTCCAACTTGTAAAATGCAGAAATCCAAAATTGGATATAAGTCTCCATTTTCCCATTGAAGTCTCATAAGTCTTACTTTTGGGAGCCACTCCTCCCTATACAGTTTTAATACATTCAAACATCCAAAGTAACAGGAACATCTCCCCAGGCCCCAATTTCTCCCCCTCTGATTTGGCACAATCAACAGATTTCCTGATAGAAGATTCTTGAATCAACATAGTGCCAGTGATATTCAAGACCTAAATGCCTTTGCCTTCCAGGAGGCAGATTCAAAATTTCTTTTCCAGATTGAGTTTCAAAGTATTGTTAAGACAAATCTTTCTAGCCATGTATGTATATTAATCTTTATAGGTTGTCAGGGCCTCTTTGCACTGTGTCTGTTAAAAATCACTAAGTCCCAAGTCTCTATTACATTTAAGGCTTAAATACTGGAAAAAAAGATGGATGAAAAGGCCATCCACTTGTAGGCTCTTCAACAATAATTCCAGAACCAGGGACACAGAAGGAATACCCTGAACAGAATAGGACTGGGGATAGGGGTCAGGGGGTGGAGGTCCGGAGGTGGGGCAGGTACCTGTAGACCTCCCAGAATGCAACAGCACTGACCAGAGCCAACGGGCACTGGAATGCAAGGAATCCAACACACTTTACTACTAGTGTGGACTGGAATCCATGAAGGTTGTGAACATGTATAAATATTTGCCTTCTGTAATTGAGCCTAGTATAAGGAGGGTCTTGGAAGGCTGAAAAACAGTTTCATTTTCCCAATGGCCAGAGGCTTCCCACCAAGTCTTCATTTCTACTTCATTTTTCTAACCCCAAATTACTTTCCACTCCGCTCTTCCTTTCTTTCTACCACCCTTACCCACTAATCTCTGCCTGTGCCATTACTAAGTCCCTCAGATTGTATGAGTGAGTATTATGCCGGGCTTAATGGCTAAGCTGTATTTGTTCCAGACATTATTAGATCAAAGCACTTTGGGTTGGATTTGTGGTCAGCCTACTTGGACCTGATGTGTGTACTAACATTGTGTGTACTATCATTGTGTGTACTAACAAACTTGGTATAGATAGCAGAGAAAGGGTATTCAGTAGGGATCAGTGATTAGGAAATAACGGGACACTCCCGCCCCTGTTTCTCTCTCAGGTTTTCTCAGGGAGATGTTGTAGAAACAGAAAATCATGCTAGTCCTGAGATGTGGTCTCTTCTTCAACCACTAAATCTCCCTATCATCTTCCAGCCCGAAGCATGGGAAGCTGGAGGTGCTATTACTATCTTTTTCTGACTGCAAATTGAGTCTTGGAATTGATATATTACAATTGGCACACATTCCAAGATGGTATCCTGTATTTTTTTTTCTGGTAGATGGAATTTCCAAGGAACTACAAGCCTAAGAGAGGGATTCAAAAAATATCTGCCTGTCAAGACAGCAACAGCTGCATGACAGGTAGTTTTGAAACAGCATAAGTCTGTGTCCTGAGCTCTAAGGAGATGAGGCCTGTGTTTAGGAGGATCACTTTGATTTCTAACCAGGTACTGGAGCGATCCATCATGGAGAATGTCACACAACTTCTTCATGAGGGAAGGGAGGAGCCGTCAGCAGCACCCACTGACCTTGGTTTAAAGAAAAACCTCTATCCATAATGCTAGCATCCCCAAGTGACTCATTCTTTGATGCTTCCTTCCCAAGATTCAAGATGACCATAATTGAGAATCCACTACAGCTGCCATCTACCCCCATCTCGCACTACCTGGGAGATAACTAAATAGCCCTGCTCTCAACAGGTCATGGGACCTGACGCTTCTTTACTATAACTTCCCTTTGTCTTTACTGACTCTGTATTGGAAAGTTTTGATAAGCTTTATGGTGGCATTTATTTATTTATTTAGAACCTATAAAGCTCAAAGTCAGGTTGTCATGTCCCTGGGATAAAGATAGCTGTCTTTGCAACATGCTATGAGTCTTCCCAAAGTCAGTGTCTATCTCCTTCTAGGCTATGATTTGCATTCTCTCCATCTCCTAGGAACGTAATTATAATGGGGACCAGAGTGAAAACATTTCTGGGATTCTTTAACCACATATAACTTTACTATACTTTGTCTTCTGCACAATTTCTGCATAATTTCTCTCAGCTCACTGAGCATTGTTGGTGATCTGTTTTTGTTTTGTTTGGGAGAGAGGGTGGGTTTTTCTCCCCCTCCCCTCCTCTTTCTTTTTTGGGATAAATGAAAGCAAAAACAATTGCTCTGAAAATGCACTAATCGCATGGCTTCCAGTTCTATCATGTTTTAGATGTTTTGTTGAACACTATTGGCAGCTGCTATTCAAGTCAACAATGAAAAACTATCCCTTCAGTACTGTCTTAAAAGCAGATTTCAGAGTGTTTTGATTGTGTACAGTGGCACGGAGAGATAGGAGAGAAGACATTGTTATGCCAAGTCTTATGTCTTTCTACAAGGAAAGACTATCTGCAGGGAGTATTAATCTCCTATATTCCAGTGTTTGGGGAAAAATACAGGAAACTTAGCAAGTGATATGAGAGAAGACACTTGCAAAGAAATGGTCAGGACCATTGTGTAAGAAAATGTGACCATTACCAAGGATCCCAATCCACAGCAGAAAATATAGATTTTCTTGAGGGATAGGTTTTGAACTGGGCTCTGTCTAACCCTGAAAGCCAAGTGCTTATATTGTGCTGTACTGACTGGATGTAATTTTTCCTAGCAAAGAAATCCTACTGGCTGATCTCACAGCTCTGTGTTGTAGTTGGTTTTTCTGAAGGAGACTTACAAAGTAACTCTGCAAAACCAACTGGTGAAGAGAAGATTTCACTTGAGAGATTATTAGACAGAGAACGTAGAGAGTAGGGGCAGGTCATGAAATGGTTGATGCCTGAGAAGGCCAAGCAGGAGGCTGAATTTATAATGTGAGGCACTGAGGTCTTCTGTGAGTTATCAAGCAAAGGAATAATGGGGTAAAGGCCAAGTTGCTAGGTAACAGTCACATCAGCGTCTCTCATGGCTAGAGGTGATAGGCCGTGATGCTGTTCCTGATGGATGCCAATCAACTGACTTCCCCCTTGATTCTCCTGTGAGTCCCTACACCCTGCCAAGCTTGTCTAGTAGAGACTAGAGGCAGAAGCATGTGAGACAGGATTCATTCAGCTCCAGTGAGGTGTAAGGGGGTTAGGAAAGTTTGCTAAATGACCATGGAAGAGAGATGGTTAAAAAAAAAAAGCCTAAGAAGTAAATGCCAACTAGCATTTGTAGAGTGCCTCGGGACTAGAGTGCCAGAGACTGATGCTGAGATAAATGCCAGGATGTAGTTATTAGAGCCTTGCAAAGGGAGACGACAGTTGGTCTTGTGCAAGCAGATGGGACTGAGTTCAGTGGGCAGAGGGAGATGTGTAGGAGGCTGGAGCAGTAAGTAAGTGTAACCCATGGATTGCAGAATGGGAGAAGGCTCAGGAGAAGGGACTGTGAATGCTGCCAAGCACAGTCATCCTTGAGACCTCCTCTGCTCTCTGTACCTCTTCGGAGGAAACTCTACTGACTTTTCTTTGACTCAGGATTAAGAGCAAACACAAGAAAAGTCCTACACAGTTTTTATGTTCTTGCTAAAATGGATGGTAGTTGTGAACACTTCAGTTTGTTCTCTCTTCTCCAAAGCTTGCTGATGTATCCTATTTAAGCATAGCACAATCTAAAAATTTTAAAATCCATCTATCATTGATGCATTCTCCAGAAAGGATCTTTTGCTAAAATCCCTTCCCAAAGGGAGACAGAAGCAACATCTCCTGTTCCTAAAGTCCCAATGACAGGCAGAGGCACTGTTCTGCCAAAGTTCACTTTTTGGGACCTGTAGTGATAGGGGAGCACAGGCGCCTGCTTTTGTCTGGCCTAGCTCCCGAACGGCTAGCTTGTACCCGGAAATAATTACAGGGAAACTGTATTCGTTTAAGCACTGCCTGGCCCATTATATC
>LOJH01055750.1:0-11817 GCA_001685095.1 Ellobius talpinus | reverse complement strand
TTATTAAACCAATGAAAGTAACACATAGACAGATGACCCTCCTCCATCATGGACCAGTGAGTATTTCTTGGGTTTCATTATAGAACATAGGTTAGATGCTTCTTATGGGGTCTGGGGTGCTCCACACCCCAACAGGTTGCACCTAAAAAGCCCTAACCCAGCAATCATGAGGGCTTCCCCATAGCTTAGTCGATGGAGCCTCCCTCCCCTAGACTCCCTTGGCCTATATGTACGCTTGCTCCTCCCTGAGGCCACACGCATCTAAGGCAGAGCTGTATAGAGCTATGGTAGGGAGCCATTGGGTATGTAGGTGAGGCTTCGCCTGAGACTTCTATCCACAATGAGGGGATGGAAACAGTCAACAAGCCTGGCTGGGACAAACCATCTGCAGAGCTGAACAGCACAGTACTATCCAAAATTTATATCTGTATAGCTTTTAGAGAAAATTGGGAAGCAGATTATACAAATAAGTGTGAACATTAGAGCTCAGGAATAAACACTTCCTCGAAATGAATAATTACAACTATGGTTGTGGTCTTCTAACACATCACAGGCCTATCACCAGCCACACTTTAGAGTTTCCAGCTTCCAGTCCTCATACATCTCTTGCCACCTTTCAGCTGCAGCATTGCAGAAAATTATATTTTTAGCAATGAAGGAGAAAATTAATGAGGTGATAAACAGAGGAAATAAAAGTGATGATGAGGGCTGTTAGAAGCTGGGCTTACATGGTCATTGCCAAGTCCCCAGCCACATTTGACTAGGAAGGAGATATTTTTAACACATAAAAACAAAAAACAACAACCAAAACAAAGTAAAAGCAAAATGTCTTTGTTAGCATACTCCAGCTAGTATTAAGGAAAAGGAATAATTTCCATTCTAGTTTAGTAAAGCCTACATTTGCCACGAAGTTATATCAGTTACTGATCATGGGACAAAATCTAAATTGTTATTATTTCTCATTTATATTGTACAAGACCAATTGTAGGTGATTAGACAGTTATGTCACTATGGTTTCCAGGCATGTTTGTGTCCCTTTTTGGGTTGTGTACAGTCATATCAGGTATATTAACAGTGTTTGTCCCCATACAAGTCATAAGTCTACATGAGTCTGTGGTATGGGCAATTACTTCTGGCCAGTCAATTTCTCAGTATAATTCTCACTTAAATGAGAAAATTGCATTCTATTCCTGGCTTATATAGAAGGATGAAATACAAGAATCCTTCTAAAGAAGATAAATTTTAGTGAGAAAATGTTAAATTTTTGTGGTATTCATTCTAATTGTGTGTGTGTGTGTGTGTAGGAGTGAAATCTGAGCTCTTGCAGAATGGCTTAGGAATTCAAATGTTATCAATTGAAATTCACATTAATTACTTCTGTGCTGCCTGGCATATGTTGAAATATTATTTCTATAATTCCACCAAAGTCACTTAGGCAATTATCTGTGCTATGATCACCATCATCATCATAATTGTTGTGACTAAGTCTCTCCTGTTCTGGTTCCTTGAAGCAGGGCTCTGCTCTTCACCCCCTCTCCTGTCCACTCTTTCCCACTGTAGGAGGTCCCCTTCTCCCGAGTGTGGAGCAGCAACCGGCAGCCCTTGCACTGTGCCTTCTCCCTGGAGCGCTACACGCCCACCACCACCCAGCTGTCCTGCAAAATCTGCATCCGGCAGCTCAAAGGCCATGAACAGATCCTCCAAGTGCAGACATCCATTCTAGAGGTAAGTCCTTTGAGTCCCTTCCTAAGGGACAGTAGGAATAAAGAGCGCATATATGTCGTGGCTGTGGTATTGTTAGAAACTTCAAAATGTAGGCTCTTGACTCTCGTTTCCAATGAGGAAAACCATACTTTCTCAGGCTCAGAATTGAACTGAGCATCCCACTGAACAGGGAACCTCACCCTTTCTGAGATCCCAATCAAGGCTCTGTAGAGAGATTTTTGGAGAAGGAATGGGTACAAGGATTCTTCTACAACAAACAAACAGTTTCCTAATTCAGAGCAGACCTGGGATACTTGCTGACATGTGTCCATGGTGGATCAACACAGTAGTTGAGAATCAGGTGGTCACTGGGCTATTGTTCAGCTAGTTCTTAATAATGCTTTAGAAGACAGTTGCCTTGTCTACTTAATCTTTGGAGCCCCTCACCACCAAGTCCCTTTTTCACATCCATGTCCTTTTGTTTGTTTTGTGAGCCACTGATTTTAACATGTAAATTTGTCCGCATACAACTCAGTTTCAAGTTCTCTTCCTTCGAATGTGTATAACTGTAATGCATTTTCACTTCTTTGCATTTTTATTTCAACTCATTATTTATGCAAAGTGAGTATTGCTAATTCCCCAAATAGTTTTTCTGAGGACTGGATAGCTTTCCCAAGGATCGTGTCTTACAATTGATAGCTGTCTTAACTGATGTGTATGCGTGCTATTTGCATTCATTATTGCCAATTAGCATTTAGTACTAAAGCAGCTTTGATGGGGAAAGTACATCCAGAAATCTGGGCAGGGTATTTTTAGAAACTCTTTCATGAACAGTCTTGGCATATTTAATGCAATGCATTTCCCAGATAAAATACAAACAAGCGTTATAGGAAACTTTTTTTCTTAGATTGTAACTTCTTTTAGTAATAGTTCATCCTGAAGTTAGATGACTTATTTTATTTCTAGTTTTTTTAATTGGTTAAATTTGCTGACAGTTGCATACATACAGTTGCATACATAATGTGGTGGTTCTCAACCTTCTTAGTGCTGAGACCCTTTAATACAGTGTCTCACATTGTGGTCACCCCCAGCCATAAAATTATTTCCTTGCTACTTCCTAACTGTAATTTTGCTGCTGTTATGAATTATAATGTAAATATTTAATTTGCAGGATATCTGATATGTGGTCCTTTTGTTGGTCGGGACCCACAGGTTGAGAACCACTGGTGCAATGCATGCTGGTTACTTTCATTTCTCATACTTTATTTCCCTCCCACTCCTGTCATCTGCTCTCCAACAAATCCCTTCCCCATATCCATGTCTTTCTGTTTGTTCATTTTGTGACCCACTGATTTAAGCTAGAACCATCTGTTTGACCACAGGTTTGGAACTGCCCATTCGCATGTGGTGGATTCATTAGTGTATACACAACTGAAAATAGTTACATCTCTTGCCCGGAACCCATCAGTAACCAAAAGTTCAGCAAGCAGGGGTAGGGCTCTCTGAGTTCCTGCCCAATCCATGACTGGCAGTTGACAGCCCCAGTCTTGGGCAGGCCCTGCACAGGCAGACAGCTAGCTGCAGCTGATGTGAGATATGTTTGCAGTGGCTGTATCATGTCATAGCCCTTCTTTCTGTTTTCCAGCCCTTACATTCTTTCGGTTCCCTCTGTGACATCCTGCACCTCAGAGGGAGCAATACAAATGTCCCACTCAGGGCTGATCACTTGTCTCCACCACCCATCCTCACCATCTTGAGCAGTCACTACCGTTCACTGCAAAGAGAAGCTTTCCTGATTAAGTAGCATTTGTCTATGGTTAGAAGCATAAATATTTAGAATGCAGTTTGTCACCATGACAACTTGGCTAAGCAACAGCAATAAGTTCCCCTCTGGGGCCTATGCCTCCCCAGCCATGGATTTTAAAAATGAGAAACAAAAGAGAAACCCCCTACACCAAAGAAACAAAAACACCTAATTTTCAAGTGTACCCATAAAAAGGCAGAAGAAAGAGGCATCAGGCCTGGATTGCCTGACATGTCTATTAACAGGTCAACCAAAGAATTCTAGGTTTGAAAACCTTGTTTTTTAATAAGACACCTGAATGCTGGGGCTCAACTTCTGGTATTGAGGAAGTTTACAGAAGGGCAAAATAGGAGGATTGGTATGCTCTAATACTTTTCATTATTGCTTAACTAAATTCGTGAAGCACATCAAAGGAAAATCAGCCAAGAAACCCAATCCTTCCTACCTTTTGTTGTTGATCTCTTTTCTAATGATTCAAAGTTAACCGTGACATTGAGCCATCAAGAAGACAAGCATCACGGTATCTCTGGACACTGGGAAACAAGTATCAAAATAGCATCAGATATGTTGTTGACTGATAATAATTGGTTCACAGCCTTCTGCTTTTAGATGCTCTACTGCTCTTTTCATTCTGTCAAGGATCGGTTTATTAATTGCTTAAAGTATTACTGCAGGAAATTGGACCAGTCCCCGAGCATCTTAGGCATGGCTAATTTGATAACATTTTCTGTGTTAGAGGACAACTAATAACTTTTGAAAGCCCCTGCATTTTAGGCTCTGTTTTATTTGTTTCATATTTGTCACATAACCATTATGGCCCTGTGGATTAAGTATTACTGCATTCCCAATTGTACATGATATAAAATATCAAGGAGGTTATCCTTCTTGGCTAAAGATGCTGAGCTAATGAGATGTGCAACCATAGTGTAAACTGAGAGACTTGACTTCAGGCTCAAAGTCTCTACTTACTTACTACATTATTTCAGGACCCCAAGTGCTCAACTTGGAAGCTCGGGTACTAGTGGCAAACATCCAAACACCAGTATTTTTTTTCTTAAAGACATAAATGGAGTGATGAGACAATTGAGAGATTGTTTTGTCAAAAAAGAAATCAGAACTATGGAGGTATCTTGGTCCTTAAAGAGCTTACGGTGCAAGCATGTTGCCTTGAGATCACTCCCCAGAGCAAGTGTGCTGCTATGTGATTCTAATCCCAGTTCTGGGGAGACAGAGAGATATACAAATTTATAGAACTTACTACCACCCTACCCTAGTAGGTAAGCTCTAGGTTCAATTAGAGATCCTGTTTCAACAAAACATAAGGCAGATAGTTCCTGAGAAGAAACAATACTCAGGTTGTCCTCTGGCCTCAACACACAGACACACCCACAAAAGTCAGAGCACATGCACGTATGCCAACACACAAAAGAAGAAAACATAGATTGCCAGTATTTGGGTGATGGAGTATGTCAGTGTTCATTTTATAGGTGGTCAAGAAAAAAAATGCATATCCTGAGTGTGCCGTCATTGAACTGTCTCTCAAATGCCTTCCAATGTCTGGGGAAAGGACACATCCAGTGGTTAATAACAACTGTTGCCTTTTCCTAAAATTGACTTTCTTAGTAAATGGTTTAAGCAAAGGGCTAAAGATGGACAGTGCTCAGAAACTGATTGCTGGGGCTTCCCAGGAAGGTGACATTCTAGACATGAATGGCTTGGAATAATAAATCAGTTTTGAAGGGAGGTCACTCTTCCTGGTCACCAGGCTGGAAACACTGACTTTAGGGGTTTAGGAAGTCTTGTAAATTAGCCTCTAAGGCTTTATATGTCATTTTTTTCTTAATCTTGTTCCCCTAATCCCTATGCATTTCAGCTCAGGATCTTCATTCTTTGTCTTCCTTGAGTGGGTTCTCTTAGTGTCACAACTTCCTATATTTGACAGTAGCCATGGGGGATGTAAGCATGTATGTTCATGGGTATGTATATGTATTGCATGTCTAAGTCAATGCAGTGATCATACTCATTGAGACATTGATTCTATACGCTATTACATCTGTCATTTCCCATATGTGTCTGCCTGCTCTAAATGATTTTCCAAATAAGTACCATCTTTGCAATGACACTTAAATAAAAGGTGTTAGCCAAAATATTATATCTTTTTAAAATTTATATGGCTAAAATTGTGTCAATCTTTCATAGCACTGAATTCCTTCCTCTTAGATGCAATCCTGTCAAATTACATAATGGCTACTGGCAACTGAGGCTCTCTCAAATCAACACCATCATCCATCTAAACCTGTAGCCTGGAATACTCTAAGGAACAGGAAAGAATCCTCACATAATTTATCCCATCATTTTTTTCCTAATATAATATTATTGAAAACAGTTTTGGGTAGAAATGACTTAAATGAGAATCTTGGATGTTACAATTTCCCCTTTAAGCAATTCTCTTATCTTTCCTCCAAAAGTAGTGGAAGTTGGGGGATAATTTGTCTGCTATAAAATAGAGCACTTGGAATCTCCCAGTGATTTACAACTCCCCATGCAAGCCAGGTAGCAGCCGCTTATCGCAGATGTACAGAGCATGAAAATCTACTGTTCCTCTGCATATTTAATTTAAACACTCAGAGAATGGGATGTACCTACAGCGTTCTTATTACTTGGTTCAGATGTGTTTTAGAATGCATCATAAATGTTTCATAAAGTGCCACCCTGGTAGAGGGGAAATATTTAAGTTTGGAAATTTTAAGAGTGAGATGGATCCAATTATTAAAGTGTAATAAATTTGAAAGTGCTTAGTTTTAAATTCAACCTCTTATATTCTATTCATATATTCTATTCTTCAAACGAAAGCCACTTTCTCCTATGTCGTTTTCTGCTTCAAAGTGGCTTCTCTCCTGCCAAGAGATTCTTGGGGGTTAAACTATCCTAACTTGTCTCAATGCAGCCTGAGATCCAGTCTGCTTATTTTGATTTTGAAGACTGCAGTTTGTAGGTGACTGCTCAGTTGGTCACATGCTTGCTGTGAAGCATGAGGAACCAACATCAGATCCCCAGCATGCATGTAGTTAGAAGCCAGGTGAAGTGGTGCACATCTCTAAGCCCTTCACTGTGGAGGCAGAGACAGGAGGATCACTGGTGCTTGCTGTTCAACTGGTAGAACCATGGTGCATCAAGTGCAGTGAAAGACCCTTTGTCAATGAATAAGATGGGGAGCAACTGAGGGAAATTCCCAAAGGGACCCCTTTCCCCAAGCCTCATGAACACACACACAGACACACAGACACACACACTTATTTTTTTCAGAATGTAGGGCCTTACCCTTTTTAGCCAAGTGCTCTACCAACCAAGATATATACCCAGCCCCAGATTCTATTAGTCTAAACAATTCAAGGTAGCATGTAGTTGCCAAAAACTAATTTTGTGTCTTGTAATTATTTATCCTGGATCTTTATTTATTTATTTATTTATTTTCACGTTCAAGCCATCTTCCCTTAGGTTAATACCTTTGGTACCGTTTCACACAGGAGACTCCAGTATTAACTTGAGGAGAATTCTTTTTTTTTCCTCTTTCCTCTTTGGGATCCTCTCATTCCTCTCTTCCTTTCTGCTCTAGTTTTCAAGACAGAAAAAATATGTAAGGAAGCTATCCCCACTTGATTTGCATTTTTAGAGGCTAAAAGAAATTTTACAAACCATGATAAAAAATAATGTGTACTTGTAACCTATTTTATGCAGTAAGAAGCTGAGTTGGTTTATTTTATAACCACCCAGTATATCAGAACAGAACTGTCCACTCTGTCTGGGATAAGTACCTATCAGCCCTAAGTCTGTTCAGTCTGTGCCTACCAATCCTTCAAGGCCAACTCCAACCCCTCTTCCATGAAGACTCTCCTTCATATAAATTTCCAAGGTATAGTGTTCACCTGCACAAGATTGTTCATAACCCCTCTGCTCTGTGGATTTCCAGTTTGTTTTGAAGCAGTAAAATGGAGGCTGGCATAGTTACTAGGACGTCCAGCTTGCAGTTTCAGGTGTGTCACAAATTATGTGGGTGGCTTTTTACGAGCTTTTATACTGTCTGCCAAGTCTGTAGACATTGCAGGAAGTCTCATTAGGGAGCTGAGAATAGAGGTTATATAGCATCCAGAGTTACAAGCCAGGGAGGATAGCGTCCTACTGCAGAACCGTTTAAAAAGACTGATTTTTAAAACTACTTTTCTTATTAGACCAGACCAAACACCAACACTGAAAGAATCTGTGTAATATTGTTCTGTAATGTAGTATGTAACAGAACAGAAACCAGTCAGTAGAACTTAAATGATAACAGGAATTTGGGATACAGTACCTTGCACATACGTTTGACCATGAAGCTGTTCTGTCTTCAAATATCTTAGATAAGCTTTGGGGCATCCTGGGTTTTCAACACCCAAGCCATGCCGCCATGTCCAATGATAATGGAAAAAGTAAGAAAGACTGCCAAACACTCATAAAACCTCTCCGTCAGCCAGTCTCTTTAGCTGACAGACTTTGAAGGAAACTTGCCTCACCTAAATTCTTAGAGTTGTGCAAACCTGACACTCTCTGAAGAGGGTCACCATGGCTGCAGTGCCCACAGTAGAAAGACATAAAAAGATCACGAGTCATGGAGAAATCAGTACAGGACTTAGAGCAGTGGTGAGCCATGTGCTGACATGAAGAAGGATGCAATATGCCGTACAAAGGCTAGCTGAGTGGGGCTTAAAGCCTCATCATCAGTCCCTCAGCCCTCCTTGCCTTCCATTTCTCTTTCAACATAACAAATTATCATCAATTTAGCGCCATAAGGAAATCCTATTATTATAAGTCAGAAGTTCAAACTTGGTATAGCTGTATTCTCTGGTCAGGATCTCACTAACTGGACCATGAGTGAAGATTGGCTAGGGAAATATTCTTATTGCAGCTCAGAGTCCATGCTTGTCCAAGTTGTTGCTACAACTCAGTTCTTTATCCTGTGGAATTCCGGTCCCCACTCCATATGATGGCCATAGATCACAGGTTATTTCGAGCTCCTAGTTACACATCCCCTTCACAGGCGATTAATTCTCAGCATGATCATTGCCATCATCCTCTAAATCTGGGGGTGCATCTCAGCGGTAGTGTATTTGCCTATCTTGCACAAGGCCCTGAATTCAATACCCAATACAGGCAAAAGAGTGGTGGGAAAGGAGGGAGAGAGACATAGAGACAGAGGAGAGAGAGACAGAGGCAGAGAGATAAACACACACAGAGAGAGACAGAGACAGAGAGATGAACACACACACAGAGACAGAGAGACAGGGACAGAGAGATAAACACACACACAGAGACACAGAGAGAGAGACAGAGACAGAGAGATGAACACACACACAGAGCCAGAGAGAGTGAGACAGAGAGAGAGAGACAGAGACAGAGAGATAAACACACACATACACAGAGACAGAGACAGAGAGATAAACACACACACAGACAGAGACAGAGAGAGAGACAGAGACAGAGAGATAAACACACACACAGAGACAGGGACAGAGAGATAAACACACACACAGAGACAGAGACAGAGAGATAAACACACACACAGAGAGACAGAGAGAGAGACAGAGACAGAGAGATAAACACACACACAGAGACAGAGAGAGATAAACACAAACACACAGAGACAGGGACAGAGAGATAAACACACACACACAGAGACAGAGACAGAGAGATAAACACAGAGAGAGAGAGAGAGAGAGGAGAGAGAGAGAGAAGACTTTCAAAAGACTTATCCTTTTCTCCTTTTCAAGGCTACCTAGTTAAGTTTGACCCACAGGGGAAAAGGAAAATAATTAAATCAAAACCATCTGATTAGGTACTTTAATTATGTCAGCAGTATCTCTTTTATTTTATGGCATATAATAATCATGGGCTTCATTCCACCAGATATTTGTGAATTCTTCAGATTCTATTAGTCCACATGAGCCTATTAGCTACTGCTGCAACCTGACAGATACTGTCCTTGTGACTTTATTCTGGATGTGGTGACTCAACAGTTCTGATGCACTGACATAGCAAATTTTGACTGGACAGTTGTCCATTAGAAGCAGGTGGGCAGACGGCACACAGAGAAGCTTCCAGCCAGCACATGGTACACAGGTCACAGAAGTGTGGTCTCTGGCCGAGTCTGTCTCACTGAGGGGACTTAAATCAAAACCAAGATTTATCACAGTGCCACACAGCTTCAGGAGTGGGAATAGAACAAACTTCTGTAGCATTAACATGCAGTCTCCCCTTACAGCTTTCCAGTCTGCTGCTTTGATCAGCCCATTCATCTTTGGCCTCAATGAATATCAGAGGGTCATTCCTCATACTGAACCCAAATCTGTCACCAGTTGGCTTCTTCATAGTAATCCTCATCTATCTCTGAGAGCCCTAAAAAATAAAACAAAACAAAATAAAATAAGAAACACTCAATTCTGCCTTTACCAGGCAGGCAGTATACTAGGATCTGGTGGCTTATGATATCCCTGTGGAAGAGGCTCCTGTAAATCTTTAGGACATGACAGATGGGCCACTAAAGAGGGTCCTTACTATTTTCAAAACTAAGGAACCTGTCAGTGTGTTTTATGTATGCATTTTGAGCACATCTCTTAACACAGATTTTCAAAAACAATAATAAAAAAAATCAGCAGTGTTTTTCTTTGGATCTGACCATGCATTGCTTATCTTGTTTATAGAGTGAACGAGAAACCATCACTTTCTTCGCACAAGAGGACAGTACTTTCCCTGCACAGACTGGCCCGAAAGCCTTCAAAATTCCCTATTCCATCCGACAGAGGATCTGTGCTACGTTTGATACCCCCAATGCCAAAGGCAAGGACTGGCAGATGTTAGCACAGAAAAACAGCATCAATAGGTAATTGGGGGGCAACTTTTGAAAATGTGTTGACTTAGTAAACCCTGAGAAATAAAGTGAGCTGGGGTAGCCACGTGGGATGGTTATCTTGGTGGATTTTCTTGTTCACTTTTGGATGGAGTTCAACTCTGGTATCAGTGTGTCAAGTGTCTATTGCCATCTCACTCTGCCTCAGAGAACATTACCCAAAAGTCCTACATTGGTTTTGGCCCTGTGTCCAGGTTTGTAATTTGGGTTATTCAATCCGAAGCCTACACTGTGTTATCCTGGTGAATGATTAGGACATAGCTTACACTGGTACATAAACCCAGGGCAACAAATATCTTGCATGCTCTCTACCCATCAGGAAATAGAATGCACTGCTTGGCCCCTAATGAGTACATACTCAGTCTGCAAAAGTGGGTACCTGCATACAAGTTAGAGGGCATTTTAGGACAACGTTTAGATCTGCCACTAAGTGAACAAAAATTATCTTCACATCACCACCTAAACAATGTGCTGCAGAAGGTTATAGTGCCCCTTACTTCTCATAGTGGGTTAGTTGCTATCCCGTCCTAGAGTCGACTAGAACAGAGAAACCCCTCATAAGCTCCATTACCTCAGTGGAGCAGAGGCAAGGGTGAGCTCTGCAGGGCAACACCCATGGGTGGTAGAAGCCGGGATTGTGCTGGGTTTGGTATGGCTCGTATGGATAAGGCCTTGGCAAATCAAAACTCTTCTCTTCATAACTCCCATGCACCCCAAAGTAGCTGATAAGAGTGGGTTCTATCAAGATTATTTTTATTTTCCTTGCCTTTGTACTATTGCTTTGTTTTGTTATGTTTTTGTTTTCAGGGAAAAAAATACTCTTATTTTCTTAATGCTTGGCTTACTTACTCTTCCCTTCTCACTTTTTCTCCCTATTTTCACAGACATTATGCCTGACTCTTTTTCAGTCTGAAAGGGGGGGGTATGTGTCTGCCAAGAAAAGATGGAATACGACTCTTTGCCTCAGAATGGTTTCAGAATCCACAAATGAAGGATCCAACCAGAAATCAGGAGGAGGCACTGTTGCCAGAGAAAAATGAATTTACAGAGAATAGGCAGCTCCCAAGAGAATAGATACCTCTTTGAAAAGGCAAAGGCTTATACTGAAAATGGAAGCATTGAAAAATATGAATATGCAGGAAAGACAATAACTTAGAGAGTTTTCAAACTTAGCGAGTTTGACAGAGGAGAGAATTCTTGGTTTGTCATCTGTGGAAACAAGTATGTCAAGTTCACTTTCTGATCCATGTGGACACAGAATGATAAACGAACCCAGAAAATGAATTTCGTTGAGGGATAAAAAGGAAAAGAAAGAGGGGGAAAGAGGAAAAGAGATGGGATGGGAGGGGAATGGAAAAGGAGAGGAGAG
>LOJH01055749.1:0-11817 GCA_001685095.1 Ellobius talpinus | reverse complement strand
AAATGGGAGGAGGTGGAAATTTTTAATAATAATAAAGAAAATGGAAAAAAAACATAGTTGTTGAATTTTTAAGCATCTGTATCTAAGTAGCAATCAATGGCTAGAGAAAAGTAACAGTGAGTTTGGGGAATTACAGTGAGAAGAGACAGGACTAGGAAGAACGGGGTACATGAAATGGCAGATGTTGGCACAGGCAGTTCAGAGAGGAAATCTGTATAGTCTACCTAGGTGCCTACCTCCTAGAAACTTCACATTCCACATGGCCTTAGTACATGAGGCAGAATTCCAAAGATGGAATAACATTAACACAATAAAAGAAGCTTAGGAAGTTAGTAAAATAAGGCTTAATGTGTCCTATTTCCTACTAACTGGGCCATGTGAGGAAATAGAAGCAGAGGATTAGAGGAAAAAATGTAGAATGTGTGTGTGTGTGTGTTGTGTGTGTATGTGTGTGTGTATGTGTGTGTGTGTGCATTAATTCCTTAGTTTATGTTTGGGTGAGACAAAAGGTGACTATGCTTTTGAGTTAAAGTTGTCTACTGGGTAAAGTTTATGAGCACTCAACACATTTTCATATTTTATGAAAGCTTTAATCAGTTACTTTAATTACTCCATGGGGATCTGATGTGAAGACATTTGCCATCATTTAGTGTGTTTGCAGATACAGGAATGTGGACTTAGGAGAATAACTTCTCACCATGCACAAGGCCTTCCAAGATGTTAACCAGCTGTCTGCAAGACCAGGACTAAAAGTTTATTTGACATGTGACATCAGGCAGATATTGTATGATGATAAAGAAATGGTTAGTGTTTATATATCTGAGATATAAAGCATAGTCCAATACAGAAACCAGTCAACACCTGGACTGGAAGAACTTGAGGTAGCTTGAAATTATGTAGATCTTGGCTTAAAATAAAATATTTTTCAGACAAAGTAAATTCATCTAATAGTCTTTAACACTTTACATTTAAAAAAAATTTCAAATATTCGACTGCTCTTCTTTTATAAACATATATGAGATCTTTAAAATATGTCATAAATAATGGTTCCACATGGGGCAGGCTCCAGATTCATAGCCAGCCTTGTGTGACTGTTCCTCCCCTAGGCCCTGAGGCTAAGCAGCCTCCACTCACCTTGGCTCCTGGTGGGGAGGAAAAGAGGGCAGGTATGTGAGGTGACAGAGGGCCTGTTTAGAGGTGCCTGTCAGGGTTCAAAATGATCAGTGGAAAACCTGTTCCTCAAAGATGGGTCTGAGAGAAATGACTGAAACAACATAAAGCTTACTTTCAAGTTTTGGAAGGAAACTACACAGAGTTAGCTCAAATGGTGTAACTAGCTTAAGGGAATCTGAAGAACTCAAGCATGAACAGTGGGAGGCTGGGTCAAAACTCAAATGAGGTGAAGCTGGCCATTAAAGAGTTTACATTCCAAGACCTAATGCCTAACAGCTGTGGGACAATCAAGTCATAGTTACCACTACAAAGAGTGCCTATATTCATCCAGTTCATCTGAGCTCCATACTATATAATGGAGCCTTAAATCTAGGTAGTTTTTTTAATCAATGGTTTGTTCTTTGAATGGTTATGTACCCTGAGGATAATCATAACCGAGATGTGCAAGTGTGAATGCCTGGTCTCAAACGTAAGGTATAAACCATTTGAATCACTATAAGTATTCATTTCACTACTAGATTGAATAAGATATTGACTGTGATGAAACTCACTCTGTTATTTAATAAGCCTTACTTCATGCAGCAGGCACATGTTAAGCAATATTGTTGTTGGTGTTAAATGGAGCAATGTGTTCCTTCATTATATTTGAGGCTTTTATTTAGGAGCTTTGATATTAATTAAATTTTTCTTGAATAAAACTAAAATAAAATATATCATAAGTGATCAAAGCTGCTTTCAGAAAGGACTTTTGATATTATAAGCATAGACATGTGTATCTATGTACGTGTGTTTTTGTGTGAAAGACTTCATAGCATAAGATTGTATTATTGAGTGCACTCGCATGTATTCACACAACACATGTTAGCCTTAAGGCAACTGGCTGGCAGTTTTTGGAAGAATAATTTCTTGATGATTTGTTTATTCTTGGGGTAGGCGTGAAGGAAAAAAATAGACCTAGGGATAGAATGCTTGAGTATATTGAAAAAGTTAGGTTATAATTAGAGAGTTTGTGGGTAAAATGCATTGATTCAGACTTTGGAACTAATGATTGTATAAAACCAAAGATCCATCATTTAGAAGAATAATTTTCTCTGGAATGCATAATCCTAAGTATGTGCTAGAACAAGCAAGTGACAGAAGTTCATGAAAGAAATTTTGAGGTGCTATGAAAGTTGCTAGATTTTAGCTGGGATCTATAGAAGCAGAAAGGGTGATTGTGAGCGAGGCAAAGACCCAGATATTAGTACACTCAATTTAAGGCACTGATAGCAGTGGGCTGGCAGATAGTATCATGTGGCCCTGTTCAGGTTCTCTGTCTACCTGGGTCCAGGACTTGAAACTTGACAGGTCAAAAATCTACAGAAGAAAAGTATGACAAGACTCCTAATAAAAATCTAGAGAGAAAGAGCAAGGAAAATTTGACAGGAAAACTATTTTAGTTTTCAAAATTCTCTGCATGTGATTTTGGTTATCTCTTTCAAAATCTACTGGATTGGTTTTTACAGGTATACATTCAACTGATATTCAGAAGTAGAATCAGTCTTATTCTATAGCTGTAAAATGAAAACAGCAACAAAACCAGTTACATCTGAGAGAACAAAACTAAAGCAGATTTATAATTAATTGGAAGAACTAACCGTGGGGTATCCTCAAATCTTATAGAAGTTAAGAATAGACTTGCAAAACAACTAAACAAGCGAAGCACTAGTCATACCTAGTATTTATAAGGGTCACATATAAAATTTCATTGCTGTGCAAAAATGCATTGCATGTCATAGCTCGTAAATTACAGTTTGAATTTCTCAGAATAATTACATCTACGTCATCAGTGCTGGATTGCCAACACCAGCTTTCTTTACTGTGATACCAAATTCTGATAGAAACAGCATAAGGAAGGAAGGGTTGAACTTTGTATAATTATTTTGGAGGATTCCTTAGCTCCATAGTCGTGAACAGAGTAAGTGAAGAATATCCTGGAAGCAGGAGATTCTAGCCAATGTCCTTCTTCATTTTCATGATGAACATAAAGAAGAAAGACAAGAAATGGACCAGACACCAGGATATCTCCTAAGATCCATCCCAGTGACCTACTTAGTGACTCTAGTTAGGTCCTAATTCCTAGTTTCTAGAACCTCCCAAAACATTACCGTCATCTGAGGAGCTAATGACCAACATATGAGTCTGTTGGGAACATTTAATATTTTATCCATAACAAGTGCCTAGACCATGAAAATCAGTAGTAGTAGAAGTGGTGCTTTGTATCCCCACACAATCATTAACCTATAAATTTTGTACTCTAGCCTTAATTGAGGTCATCTTTGGTACTTGATATACAATGGAATTCTATGGGTTTTCCCACACTTTACCCATAAGATCACCTTTGTTCTTTCTAGGTAGAGATTTCTCATTTATATGTGCTTGCACTGGGTGACTATGTCACGGTTTATTTAACCATTCTGTTTTTGATGATTGGATACCAGCTTGTTTGAAGCTATTGTGAATACTGCATTCGTGGAGTATTTTAGTAGACATATTTTGGTAAACATATGTAAGCATTATTGTTGGATGTAGCCAAAGAGTAGAATTTCTGGGTCATAAAGGGTGGATATGTTTATGCTAACATTTAGAAGACACTGACAAATTTGTTTCTTCTGGAGAATATGAGATTTACACCTCATTTAGCCAAAATGGGAATCATACAGCCTCTTGACCACTTGTTATTCTCTGTCTTACTCATTTTAGAATTTGTTATATGTCATATGGTGGTTTAAATTTGATGTCCCTTGAAATGTATGAAATTCAACACTTTTCAAAGCCTCGTTCATGTAAATCAGTGCTAGCGTTTGCTTCTCTAAGTCTGTCAACTTCTTAGTCAAATGATATCCACGTTACTCACCAAGTACTGGAATATAATACTTTTAGAATGAAATTTGGAACATTTAGATTATTTTGTAATACTTTAGTTTTTCTAAACACATGATCACATTTTGTCTAGATTATTCCATGGTGGCATGGAGTTAAGAAGGAATAGAGTTTCTGAGTAAAACTTGTGCTATAACATCTGAATTCAATGGAGAAAGAAAGCTAAAGCTTTGAAAAGTTAATAATTTTATTCATCTCTGTGTGACCGTCATAGTCTTCCTAACTAAGGCACCAGGCTAGAAGCAAGTTTACTGCAGTCTGTCAGCAGATTTGTCCCTATTAAAAAATATGTAGACAGTCTTTTTTTAAATATGTAGACAGTCTTAAGAGTAACTATAAATTTAGAACCACCAAATCTTCATTATGAAGTGAATAACATATTAAATATATTAACTTTCAACTATAATTTATCAGTAAAATATATATCATTGACTGATCATAGAAAGTCTGTGCTACACTTAATTACCATGACTCATGTGTGTTCTGGTCCAGGGTCCGTTCTTCTCTAACCCAATTGCATTTCTAGATTCACTTTTCACTCTGCTACTTTTTCTCAAAATTAAAAAGTAAAATGTGTGATTTGAGTACCTCTGCCATTCTCCCCCCCACACTCAATTTTGCAGCAAAGCATATGGAAATAGTTGGTTGAAATAAAATAAAAATAGAGGTTTGAAGTATGATAAAAAATAAATGTTCAAAATAAAACAATGAAAGTTATTGGTGTTCAAGAAGAATTTTTGCTATTGGATAGAAATGGAGGAAGAACCAAAGACATCAAAGAAATTATTCCTCTGAGACTGGGATTACGAGTGTGGGATTAGAGCGGAGGCTCATGGCACAAAAGCAGTTTCTCAAAAGGATGCAAGAGCATGGCCAGGTATTTCTTGCGCTGTGTGTGGTGATATGGCACGTGGCTGTTGTGGACTATTATTTTAAGATGTATTCCATTTGTCTATGCTGTGCAACATTTGTTTAATGATGCAAAGACATGTTGCATTCTTTTACATTGCATTTGTTTAACTCTGTGAAGCGGTGCCTGTCTAAATCACCTGTTTGATGTAACAAAGAGCTAAGAGGTTAATATCAAGACAAGAGAAAGGACAGGAGGGGCTGGGAGACAAAAAAGAATAAATAGTAGGAGAAATCTGGAGAGAGAAGAGCTAAGAAAAGAGCAAGAAAAGGAGGAGGAGAGGACATCAGGGGTCAGCCACCCAGCTACACAGCAAGCTGTAAGTAAGAAGGAAATAAAAATATACAGAAATAGAGAAAGATAAAATTCCAGAGGCAAAAAAAATTTAGATGAGATAATTTAAGCAATGGAGTCTAGAAACAAGCCAAGCTAAGGCTCGGCATTCAAAGAAAAGAATACGGTTCTGTGTGTATTTATTTGGCAGGCGGGTGGCAGGCTGCCTAAAAGAGCAAAGAGCTAAGATTAAAAGAGGAAAAAAGAAACAGCAATATGTGATCCTTATCATTATTACTTATATAGACTGACCTCTCTGACTGGGGATAAAGATTCATGATCTTAATAGGGATGATCAACATTAGGTCTGGTCTACTTTGATGAGCACCACGAGACAGTGCTGGTTAAGGGAACCTCGGAAGTCCTAACCAAAACTGGGTATGCAGAAGAAAACAACTACAGAAGTAGTAGCAACAAAGACAGCAAAACCTTGCTTAAGACAAACCAACTCATCAACCTCATGAAGCATCTAAGTCAGGATATTGCCAAATTAGTGCTTAGGAGGCTGAAACAGGAAGAACCCAAATTCAAGGCAGTGCCGGATGACACAGTAAGTCTCTGTCTCATTAAGAGGTATAGGAGGGAGAAGGATATTCCCCCAAAGATGAACAAATGCAAATGAAAAGAAAAATGATATAAAAATTCACTAATCTTGAAAGTGAAACATACATATTTAAAATAAAACCTGAATAGTCTGACTAACCTGTAATGTGAACATTGTTAAATAGAAAATTCAAGGCATGAAGATATGGTTATGAGATGCATAGGAGGCAGCAGGGATAGATATTGAGATGGAAACTGTTAAGGAGAAAACAAAGAGGAGAGAAGCTAGAATAACGGTAGCGGGCTGCATTAGATGCAAGCTATCAAGGAAAGGGGTAGGGGAAGTAGAGGTGGAAAAAGTGATGATTGCACAGGTGCTGGGGAGTCCAGAAAGCTGTGTATTAAAAGTTGAAGTGCCCACTCATGCATCAGGGATAATAAACACACACTTATCACAATCTCTTGAAATTAGGAAATATTCAGAATACAAATGAAATTCTGCTTATGAGTGACAAAAGAAGCAGGAGTCATATACTCAGTGACCAGAATCACTACAGATCTCGTTAGCAATGCTAGATAATGGATGTGCAGGAGAGGAAATCTTAAAATGCTAAAGAAATGTCACAGTGCACTATATTTCCGTAAGAAGAAGGGCTTAAGGTAGGAAAGGTGGTGCATTCCTGTAATCCCAGAACAAGGGAGGTAGAGGAAGGAGGATCTAGAGCTCAAGGCCATATTGACCATTTGAAGGCCTGTCTCTAAAAGAATAATGGGGTACTGTGATGGGAACCAAAAACAGAACTGTTTCCCCCTATTGCAAACATTTCTCAAAAAGTTATTAAAGGGTGTTTCAGAGAAGGCTGATCACATTTCATATTGGGTGGGGATTTATTGTAACCATAGCATCTGGTATGGCTGTAGGTCTCTATCCAGTACTTAGAATCACAAAGAAGGGTCAAAAACTATAAGAACGTATTTACATCTTCTTAAATCCCTCCTGATCTAGTCTTACATGACATTCAGCTTAATATAAAAATGGTCATTTCTGTGTTTGCAACACCTCCATGTGTGTGTGGGCTTCACATTTCTGCAAATCAGCACCAGTATTCATATCTGATCATCTGACCTAATCTTGTCATTATCACACATGTATACAGCCCTTGTCTTCATGTGTCTTCATATGTTGACATGTTGCTGTCAGAGATCATCATAGATTTTTGATCCTTTGGAGAAAACAGTTTTATCTTCTGGGCACTTTGGAAGCTTTCTGTGGCTATTCAGGTGCCTTGGCCTCATTGTTGTTTCTATCCTCCCGTTTCTGAGAAACTTCGTTCTCTGGGAGTTAAGTCCAGCAGTCAGATTTTGCTCCTTTAATTTGTTCAGGCACTATGCAAAAGAGTCCATTCATATTACCGGTTATTGGCAGGGTGTGCAATTTTTTAAGTTAATTGATTTCTTGGCACTCAAGATTACACTTTGAAAAACACGTTTATCAGAGAAAATATGAAGCACAAGCTGAACCTAAGATCTTAAGTCCCTCTCCGTCTCTGTGCTAGCTGTTCATTCATGCAGCTTGAGATAAAACCTCGCCCCAGGCAGGTTACATAGTAATATGTAATGTTAAATATTAAAGCTACACAGTATAATTTTATATAGAAAGTAGAATATATAAACCTGTATAAAAGAAATGATAATCACCTGGTAAATGGTTAATTATAGCTTCACAAGATTGGATCATTAATACAATGTCTGTTTATATCCTTCACTACTCCAAAAAACGATTCAGAAAGACTCAGAACTAAAATATTAAAAGCAAGACCAAAATTAAAATAAAAATTACAGAACAAAAGATTGGGATCAGAAGCAATATCAGCTAGAATTAGAGTTTATAATTTGTGATATCAGTCACTTCTTGTGTGTGGACAAGCACTGTAAATTTGGTCCTTGTTGTATGAATCGTCATAAGAGAGAGAGGTTCCAGATCATTACAGTGAAGGAGACACACTGAGATAGAAACAGAAACCTTAACTCACATGTTTGTAACACATTTCTGGGACAGCTTGGGAAAACACATTACACTGCATGATAAAGAATATTATAAACACTTCAGTTGTGCTAGCCAGTTATGGGGCAGCATGGGTCATGCATAACTAGTCCTTTGCAGCAGCTGGACTCAAGGATAGTTTTGGGGTTATCTTGGAAGAGATAAGTTGGACATCCTTTGCTTACTACTCCACAAAATTAAATAAGTGAGTTTTTTTAATGAGTAGTGTAATAGAAAATTCAGCATGGCATTATTTGGAAAAAATCAGAAATGAAAAATTTAAAATCAGTTTAGTGATATCATTTCTTTGTCAAGTGACTAGCAGCAGCAAGAGTTGATGCTAGCACAGAGGAACTTAATGAGTGCAAGTGCCTGTACCTTGAATGAGTGTGCATTGAGGCATTGCAGGTGGTGTGGCGATGAACAGTTTCACTAAGCTATCTGAATCTAACCACTTCATTCTATCATGGTGCTCCTGAACCTCGGCAAACTACAGAGTCACTTGCCACATTTTTACAACGTTCACCTTGTAGAGATTCTGATTAACTTAGACCTTCACAGAATGTACTGTCAAAAGTGAGATCAGAACAAGCAATGGAAATGTAAAAATTAGTCATCCCTTGAAAAAACCAGATGGAAACCAAGGAAACTTTAGTGGTGAGGATGACATACAGCCAGTAGGAGTATGTTAGACTACAGCAGGTAGGACTTGTTGAACACAAATGAGTTTCTCTGACATGGTTCATGCTTGACCATTACACACTTATATCCTTGTTTCGGGTAAGTACAAACATCCACACTAATTTGTTTCTATCTAATTGGTTGATTTCACTGAGCCACACTGGGCTAGAAAAGATAGTTTTGCTTGTGATTGGAGATTCTATTCACATATTCTCTGGACACATGGCTTTGGGCCTGGGGTTCTGGGGTTCATCTACATGGCAGCCTTCGTTTTAGTTTTTCTATAGCAAGCAGAATTCATATCTCACAGGTCTATATGTAAATATACACACATATAACATGTATATATGTAAATATACACACATATAATATCTATATATGTAAATATACACACACATAATATGTACATATGTAAATATGCACATACATAATATGTACATATGTAAATATACACATACATAATATGTATATGTGTAAATATACACATATATAATATGTATATATGCAAATACACACATATATTATGCATGTATAAATACATACTGTCTATATGTAAATATATTTATACATATACAATACATACATATTGTATATACACACATACATATTGTATATGTATAAATATATATTGGCTTTTTGAGACAGGTTTTTTCTGTGTAACAGTCCTGGCTGTCCTGGAATTCACTCTGTAGACCAGACTAGCTTTGAACTCACTGAGATCCACCTGCCTCTGCTTCCCAAGTGCTGGGATTAAAGGCTTGAGCCAACATTGTCTGTCTTGTTTCACATGGTCTTTAAGGGCACATTTTTGTAGTACTTTACTCAGAGTTAGCAAAAGTTGTTAGTGGATGTTTATCAATATTTAGTTTGGTGAAGGACTAGGTCTCTTTTTATAGGACTTTTATAAAACTGCCTCTGTCCATTCCTTAAGCTCAATGATGAGGAGAAGGTAAAGATTACTTTGAGTAGTATAAAAATCTCCTGTAAAGTATTTTCAGCGAACCTCTACCCTATACCACTGATTGCTAGGCAATAATTTTGTTTTCCAACTGTAGTTCATTGACTTTAGTATTCTTCTACTTTGGAAATTTCCGTTTTCTGCTTAGAAAGCCTCAGGGATATCACATTATTTATAATTGTGTGACTATAAGAAGACTGGCAGACAAAAGCTGATCACTAAGTACACAGCCAAATAGGGCAGAGCGGGGCAGCAGACACTTTTACTTCTGGCAATCTCAAGACGTGCTGGGACAAAGTGGACATCTGGCTACTTGCTTGAGAGGCTTGGGTTAAGAATATGCATATTTTAGTTCCTCTATAATCAGGTCATTTACCTTCTTAAAATACAATGCCCAAGCACGGTGTCATGCTTATTTTTCCAATAACAGCAGAAACTAGCACCAACTCTTCTTTCTCCTCTAAAACTATGCATTAACTTACCCAATCACGTCCAGCATTACATGGTTGTTGTTTAACACTGCAGAAGGCTAGTCTGTAGACTAAAACTGCAAAGCTGAAGTGTGCTCTTTCTGCTGTTTTCCAGGCACTGTGTTAGTTCTGGAAATAAGGAGATAAATAATGACAGCTGCTATCGAAGGCATTTATATTTAGTGCTCACCCCTCATCAGACTTCTCCACTAGTTTAGTTAACCCAAAGCCATGCAAATAATTTCTCTATGTGAGACAGGTAACCAGGTCAGTACTTCACTTGGTTATTTACTGGGGTAAAAGTTTTTTAAATATTATGTTTTGACATGAAATGTTATTGCATTTCTTTAATCAGAAAATGCAAATAAGGAAGAAAATCGGTTTTGCTTAGGGAAATATTGGGGGAAGAAACTGAGGAATATTGAGTATAAGTATTGAGGTCACTATATTTTTCTCACTGCCTTGGAAAATTGGAGTCATAGGAGCTTCCTGTTACCTATATTTATGTTCTGTCCTTTCAACAAGAAGAGGGCACTACCAAAAATGTTCAGTTGATGAGAAAATTCAATGATACCATTTCTTTAGATGGTTAGTGCCTAAACTTGCCTGTGTGGCAGTGCGGCCTGAGAGGAACGTATCTGCAATGGTTTTAAATTGACCTAGGTCACAACTTTTGCAGAAGAGCTGTTTCAAAAACACTGAATAATCATAACAGCCACCTTTAAAGGGGTGTTTTCTTCTACATGGGTTGCAGAAAGTAAAGTTTGGCGAAGTAGCAGTTGATAGCTAATGATTTAGGTAGGCAGTATTGGTGAGGAAACTAGCTAAACATTCCACGAATAATCAATTATGTTCTCTACTTTAAATATTGTCTACCTTGATATTTCCCATAGTACTTTGGTATATATTTATTTTCTTGTTATTAAAGCTCATTCAAACCAATAGAACCACGAGTTTGTACCTGTATAGCCACTAAATATATCTGTGAATTGTTTTACTGTTCAAACAGCAGGTCAGAGGACAAGGCTTCTGATTTAACTAAGTAAGGAATGTGTGAAGAAACAGCTTACAGCAGAGTAAGAGAATTTCCACTAAACAGGATCATAATGGCCTGAGTCTCTAGTGTCATCCCTAAGCTCATATTTCTCAGTGCTTTTATTTGTATGTATCTATTATATATAATAAGGTGTTTCATTAAGACAGTGTCATACTTGAATATGCTATATTTTATTATTTTATTGTATATTATCAACATTTTATCTTTTGTTCCTCTTCCTCTTCTACTCTCTCTTTGATGATGATGATGATATGATGAGTTTTATTATGGCTGTTTACAGAAATGTGGGTGCAAGTTTGTTGGTAGGAGCATGGAAAACTTACTAGTGGCTACACTGTCTGTCCTACCGCATGAACCATTAATTACACATACATCCTTAGAGAGAGATGGAATACCAGGAGCCTCTCCCACTTCCACCACAAGATGTTGATAGACTTCCTCTTATGAAAATCTTGTGTAGGTAATCACAGCTGAGTGAATTCAAGAGTGCAGCAACCGTGTCATGCCTAGAAGTCTGATTATTTCAGCTTCCCTCCTTTCTTCTTCCACATGTTACCTTTTTTCTTTCCCTGCTTCCATGGTGTTCCATGAGTTAAAGGCTTACATTTTGAAGTCTTTGTCACCAGACGAAGGTCCTAATTTCTTAAGTAGGGTCTTGGTGAAGAATGTGGATTGTAGTGATAGGGGAGCGGGCCTGCTTTTGTCCCACCCGGCTCCCGCACGGCT
>LOJH01055748.1:0-11817 GCA_001685095.1 Ellobius talpinus | reverse complement strand
ATTTTCTTTGGGGCTTGCTGGCTGTGGGGTACCGGGCAGGACAGAAACCCCAACGAACAGGCCCTGCGCATGTTACAGGAAACAGGAAGGGACATGGGTGGGCCAAGAGAGGAATGCAAGGTGGGAAGAGACAAGAGCTCAAGGCATTCAGTCAGGGGACTTGTAGAGACAGGATACCCCAATTGATCTGAGGATTTTGTAGAGGTAAGAACTGTTAGTGGATCAGTAGGTGAAAGGATTTGAGCATGCTAATTGAACAGCCGGGGCTGTTAAGGAGGCCTACTGCCTTCTCACTGCACTTCCAGAGGATGCTTCTGTCCTAGTCTACCTGCAAATGCCCCAGGTATCAAAGGTGCATATAGTTGGACTCTAAATTTCTATTCTTCAGTCATAGGGGAGCAATGTAAGGAGGGGGCACACCTGGCAGGGGTTTATGGATGCCATCAGCTACATTCAGAATCCCAGGAATTTTGTTTCCAGCTCCTTCCTATTTCCTAGCTGAATTCTCTAGCCTTTCATCAAATGCCCAAGCCCACTTGAGCTCAGCCAATAAAATTCATTTTTTGCTGTTTTTTAAGCTACCTAGAAAAGGAATGTGTGTGTGTGTGTGTGTGTTGCTGGTGGTATGTGGTTTTGAAAACTATCATAAAATTCAAATCCAGTAGATCCAACAGTTCTATTTGGCTCTTTTTAACTTAGAAGATTGAGTAAAAGGAAACAAAATAAACTTTTTTCAAGTCACATGCTAAATCATCTCCAGATAGGCCACTTTAATAGATGGACCAAAAAATAGACTAGAGAGATACGGTGACAGGAAAATGTTTGGGGACCACAGGCTTAGTTGTTACAAGAGCAAGGCCACTACCATGAATGATAGAAGTGCTGAGGATTTTCATTCTTTTCTAAATCATTTCTTTCAGCCTAGAAAGGCGCCTATACTCCCCAAAGACTGAGGCTTTGGAGTGCAGCCAATCTCTGACCCAAGCAGTTCAGCCAACCTGCCAGAACACACTGATGACAAGAGGATGCTAATTACCACAGATTTGTTTTCATATGGAACATGAAACTCTCATTATCAGAGGATTTGCATCAGTTAAATTATGCAGATTCTCAATGATGACAGAATGTGCTCATTTTGATCTGGTTATACTAATAGTGCGTGGATGCCTAATCTCCTAATTGGCAGTAAAATGAAGACCAAAAAGAGCAGTAAATACCCAAAGGAAGGTCAAAAGGAATTTTGGAATATTTTAATTACATTAAAGGGCTCGAGTAAAAAGGAGTCTAGGTAAAAACAGAGGTACAATTTCTGAGAAGTATTCTGATGTCAGACCTGTCGGTTGTCTTTAAGACAGACAGAAGACAGAGTGAGTATGGATAGCCATCAGGTGAGTATCTGCCATACAGCAGATATCTGATAGATATGATCCCATTAATAGTCCTAATCCATTCAGTAAGGGGAAAGGATAGTTAACCCCAGTATCAAGGTCAGGAAATTAAGGTTCAGAAAAGGAAGTGATTTCCTAAAGTCAACAACAGTTCACTGCTATCTACCAAGCCCCCAAACAGTGCCACTTCTGATATACTGCTTCTGAATATAGTAGATGATTAGTACTACAGGAGTGGGAGGGGACAGCTGGAAGACAAGTCCCAGGTTGAACTTTGAATCCCATGGATGATTTTCAACTTAGTCTCTGACTCGCTAAGCAGAACAGCTGAGTGAGGCTGTGTTTTTCATACTCACTTTGATGCTGTAGGGATAAAAGGCCATGGAAAGCCCTTGGGAAAAATGTGGCTGTATTATCTACTTAGTCATAACCTCTCTGTACATCAGAACTGCATTTCAGGGAAGAGGATGGGAGAAAGCAAGTGCAGACTCTCTCTAAATTGTTCCTGTGTCTTTAATATTCAGAGAAGATTGTTATTACATTGGGCTAGGGAAGACAAATGGCCATCACTGCATCCTCTGACTGCCTTGCTTCCTGGCCGATGAAATTGCATGTCTGAATATTTTTTCCTCAAAGCATTAGGCTTAGAATAATTGAAAATACAACAATCTTTTCCCAGTCACAATGTTATGTCCCTAAGAAATGGAGTAAATTCAGAATCCAAAAAGGAACCACAGACCATTGATACAAAATAGGAAAATTCGAGGAGACTGGTGATGCAAGAATGGCCCTTCCTCTCTTTCCTTATCCTGGCAATTTTTAAAGTTCTTTATTTTATGTATATGGGTGCTCTACCTGTATGTATGTCTATGCACCACATGCCTGAAATGCTCACAGAGGCTAGGAGAGATGGTCAAGTCTCCTGGAACTACGATTACAGATGATTTGAAGCCACCATTTTGCTGCTGGGAATCGAACCCAGGTACTCTGAGAAAGCAGCAACTGCTTTTAACTGTTCGGTCATCTCTCTAGCTTCACTCTATCATCACAATTTTGAAAGCAGGTATGGTGGGCCAGTAGACTGGGAGCCTTTTTAGGGTTGGGGTCATAGAGAGCATGGACTTATTTACTACTCTTGTATCCAGAACAAGTGTTTGTCTCATCCATAAAAGAGCCCACTGTTATGTTGAAATCCAAACTAGTTTCTGAGCTCCTCATCGTGTCTTCATATTTTCCATACCTGGCACAATGCTGTATAGTATATAATGCTATGTTATTAATAAATGTATGACAAAAGTATCATCTTTCAGAAAATCTGAGACTAATCCAGCTATTTTTTAATGTGCTATGTTCCCCCTCTCTGTGCTCCAGGATCCTGCTGTGCTCGCTAGAATCCTGTGGTGAAAGCCTTTTCTGTATTAAAGTTTTCATCACTGGAGAAAAATGGAGCTTGCTGGAGTCTATCTTTACTATGCAGAACAGGCTTTCAAATCTGAGCGATGCAAATGGAAAGGCAAGGAACATTTGTGAACTGAAGTACAGTACCATTTTGATGGTTCTGTTTGCAATCAGCAGCCTGATATATATGTATGTATTTGTCCACCATGCCCTTTAAGGGGAATTCAGACTATGCCCAGATGCTGATATAAGCTAAAGCAGAAACCACAGGAAACAATTCTAAACTACCAGTAATATTTTTTTTCTTGGAAGATTGGAAGTTTGAAGAGGAAGGGGAAATAAAAAGGCTCATTTTGTGATTTTAGCCAAATTACAGAATCTGTACCTCACTGTTTGTCTGTAAAATATAGACAATATTTTAAATTTTCAGAACTTTAAAAACCATTTAATAAAGTATATGACAGTATTACTGTTACCAAAATATATGCCTACCCCTGTGCCCCCCTGAACACGCCAAATCTCATCTGATCTGTCGTTATTCATTTACTCTGTGTATCCTAAGGTTGAAGGTGCTATTATTGTTTCCATTTTGCAAATAAGAAAACCAAGGTAGGAGCAACTTAGTAACCTGCCCTTCCTGACATCACTCAGAGTAGTGACTGCACAAACCTGGCTATGAACTTACTATGGTATTGGATTCCAGAATCTTGTTCAAATTTATTCCATGATTCTGCCTCCCTCCAAGAAGGTAAGAGAGGGCCCTGTTTTCTGAAGGCCAGGTCTGACTTGATGCACCTACTCTGTTCCTCACCTCGCAGGCGCTTCTCTCTGTCAACATAATCATGACACGTGGCAGCGGTTTCCCATCTCCAGCACTGACAGCAGAGACAGTGTTCTGACCCTCTGGAATTCTGGGAAAATGTGGAATAAATGGATGTATCCAATCAAAACAGAAGGTATGGCTGGAAGTGTCTCCCCCTAAAAGATCCTGCCATGTTCTCCGTCTTCTATGGCTGTGTATCATTGTAATGTACAAACTGCATACCAGCCATACAGAGAGCTCAATGAATGCCTGATCATTGCTTGCCTGTATTTTATGGGTGCTTTGCTATAACAAGCCCCTTTCACATCCCGAAGTTTCTTTTTATCAAATAAAAGTGTTTCTAAAGCAAACTAAAGCCATTTTCCTTTGGTCAGCATTGCCTCCCTCTATCTCCCCTCCTGTAATTGTTATTTGCCCCCTGAAACTCATTTAAACAATTAGTCTCCATGCTCCTTGTTAGCCATTCAGCTTGGTATGCTAGCTTGATCCTGGTTTGCTCTGAAAAACATTACATATTGATTTTAAAATGTGGGGCCTACATTTGTCACATTTATCAACTCTGTCAGGTACAAAACTGTTTTCTTCCTGTCAAGGCAGATTAATAAGCAGCAAGTTTTCTAACGGGTGTAAAATGGCCCCTCCTTATTGACTGATGGCCTTTATTTTGATCTTTTCAAAGTGCTCAATAAATTAATTACCAGTAATTAAATCTTCACATCAAACTGTTGGATGGTGGACATATGCAGACTCCAGCATTTATTCTGAGCAGAAACTGAGGCCTTCAGCCCCAGACTAGAACCATGACTTCATCGCTAATGTCTTCTCTGCCAGATGAAAGCCGTGGAGAGGAATACACATTGTTACTTTTCTTTTTTAGTGTGATAGGAGAGACATGTTGATAATTTTAATTTTATTAAGAAGTACCTCTCCCTGTATTCCACTGGAGAGGGGGTATATTCCAGATTGGCAAACTACCTCATGCTCAGCAGTTGATTTTTTCCATTTATTCTCTCCAGGGCACCAGAGAGCATGTGATTCCCTGAAGAAACTGGGGTCAACATGCTTTGCATTATTTAAAAAAAGGGTGATTACTGATGGCCTGTCTGCTGGAAGGTCATCTACAATGCCAGCTAATAAATCTCCAAAGAACACACACTTGCATCTCTCCCACAAGAATAAAAGCAATCTGGTTGACACTTTATTTATTCATTTATTTCTAAGCCAAATGAGCTACCTTCTTCAATCTAGCCTAAGGTGAACTCGTGTCTGCCTTTGGGGCTTTGAATATGGATGGATGCCTTCAACGTTCTCTTGGTGGGGAGAACAGCTAAGAAGTCTATGGGCCAAACCCAGGGGAGCTATCAATTCTTTCTATGTGTATTGCATACAACATGCCACCTCTGTCCTTCATAGTGGAATGCAGAGGTGGACACTGGAGTGGTACTGAGGATGGATACAGACTTCAGAGGCTAAAGGGAATAAAGTGACTGTCTTGTTGGCAGTAACTGGAACATGTGGCCTGTGCTCGCAGCTCCGATACAGGCAGCTGCTTGAGAAGACAACTATAATAAGAGCAGCCTTACATGTCTAAGTAACCAAAAAAGCCTTTAAGTATTGAAAAGTCACATGGCTACCTCTAAGGCCCTCTAGGTCCACCATCACCAAACCCTCCTTCAGCAGATTCTGGCCCCTTGTGTGTACACAAGCCTGAGCAATCTGACCTAATGTCCCACATGGAACCTTGCAGGCAGGGCCAGGACATCCCTGGGAAGAGTCCTCCTATTATATGAATGCTTGTTTAGTCCTGAAATTAAAGTAGAAACCACTTCCTTACAGTTCACCCATTTGGAATATCCAAACCAAGGTTGATATTCTGTGCCCCAGAATCATTGTGAGGGTGTGGGGTTGGCCATGAACACAGATCCCAGTTATTCTAACTGGGATAATGAGCACAGACTGGCCCGTTTTCTCCTAAACTCTGACTTAGAAGATCTGTGCCAGGGTTCAGAAACCACTTTTAATGAGCTGCTGACCAGGTATTCCAATGGCTTGAAAGTACGGGACTCAAAATATTTAATTGGCTTAGTTTCTGACAAGCACCACAGCTTAACTGCCCTTTCACTTAGTAACTTGAGGACAAGTGAACCAGTTTATATAACATCATACAAGAATGCAATGCCAGATCTAAGGTCTGTCATCTTCCTTCTCTGCCCTCCTGTTTTCTCGTGGCAAAGGACAGGATGAGGTGAAGCCATAACCACATAGGTTTCTAAACAGACACAGACTAGTGTGGATCTGAAAGACCCTAAGTGATCGGTGTTGTCATATTCTAAGCACGCAACTGTCCGCTGCAATGAAGCCCCTTGAGTAATAATGCCAGCAACACCTGAGGGATCTTGACACGTTAAAAAGTCTTTGCACATTTCCCAAAGCCCTCTGTATGTGTAGAGGTCAGAGGCCTGAGAAAGAGAGTAGTATTATCAGCAGCTGAGAAGCATTCATCAGGAAATGACCTCTGGTTAACTGTTGCACAAATGAGGTCTGACTTTGAGATTTAATTTTCCACAAATATATTGTAGCCTAAAATATATGCCAGGACGAAGATCTAATGTGTCTCCACCAGATCTCTTAAGATCCCTTCTTTGGATTTTTCTAGAAAAGAGTTTGTGGGTCCTGGAACTCAAGAAGAAACAGTACCCAGAAAACTCATGCCCTGACACTCAATGGCTGTAGTCACTACAGCCATGAATAACATTCTCATGAAATAGGTCCACTCTGAAAAGAAGACCTGAAAAGGGGAAATTCTGGGGCATAAGTCACACATCTGGAATCCTTCATTGCTCACTATATTTTACCATCCTACTTAGATATCTTTGTATTTGTGTCATTTTTTTGCACTTGTTTGGCCGTGACAGAGATGCTCAGAGTGTAGAGATGAAGTGAACTCCCACTACGGTCTTTGTGGAGGCAGTTAACTTCCACACTGCCTAGCCAAACTGCAGAGGCATTGCCTATGCCAGCTTCTTCTTTTATGAAACTGAAATGGCTGTTCTTGCTGTTTGAGAAGTAGCCCCAGTACTCCAAGGCGTTATGGGTATATTTCTCTTTATTTGCAGCAAATGGCAAAGATAACTTGAGATGATAATATGGATTTCCACAGATCTCACTTAACTCTCTATATGGCAAGTTTTGATTACCCATATCTTGGTCTACAGCTACCTTCTTTGTTTAGCAGAGTCCTCTAAGCCAGCACTCTTGTGCTAACCTAAGGCCAATTGGTTTTTTCTTAAAAGAACACAGAGTTTCTATCTATCTGCTTCTTGGAACTGCAGCTTTGCCCCTTAGTTCAGTTCCTTTGGGTGACAAAAGCACTGAACCAATTTCTAGGACAGGCACACAGTTAATGAAAATAATCTGTTATAATTATCCTTTCATCTACCGGTTACTGCCTCATCAAAGAACTCTGCACGGCAGCTGTTGGCCAGTCGATGTTTACTTCCAGTCCATTTCAGTGTAGTTCATAGCAGTTATATCATAGGAATTCTTCCCTGTGTGTATTTTTTCTAGAACTGTGGGGCTGACAAAAATGGAATTAATATTACCTGAGTTATCATTTTACAGCTAGGGAGACTGTTCTATTTAGAGTCATCTGGCAATTAAACAATAAAGAGAAAATTAAAATAGGTGTCTGCTGCCTCCTAATCCAGCCCTCCTTCTGTACTTATTCCATCATAATAAAGTCTCAAACTTACAGCCCTAAAGAAACCATGAAGACAAGATTCTAGACAAAAGTACTTGACATTTTCCATCTTGATGCCTGATAAAATGTTTGGAGATGTGGCCTCATTCTGTCTAAATTTAATTGCCACAATGGTGTTCAAAAGGACTCCTTAAGAGAGTGACAATCTTAGATTTTCAAATAAGCATGGATGAAACAAAACTTTATAGACATGGGTTGACTTTAGTTGAACTATTCCCTCATCAATTTTTTTTTGGTGTTACCACTTCAGATCCCTAAGCGTGTTAGTCAAGCATTGGAATTCCTAAGGATGGAAAAACTAGACTGTAATTAGTGTACACTGATCTTATTTAACATTAAGGATATCAGACTACAGACCATTTCCCCAAAAAGAATTACATTCTTTCCCTTTAAGATATGTATGAGAAACAACCTAGTCAAGGAGCAAAAGTGAAGTTGAAGACAGAAGAATCGGTGCCACAAACACTTCTATTGGCTATTTCTATAGGTGCACACCATGTGGTATCCTCCCAGCTCCAGACCTTACTCAATATTTTCCATACTTAGTTAATATTCCTGGGTTGTCCCACTCTATGAATGACATCACCATTCACTTAGCTTCCCAATCGAAAGTCTGAATGGCATCCCTATCCATCCCTGTAACCTCTCATCCGTGTTCTAGTAGTCATCCTTACTATCCCATCATTCCCTTTCACTCCCTGAAATGAAATGTCAGCCTTCTTCTAGGCTACAACAAAAGCTTTTTGTCTCAGGTCACATTCTACACTGGGTTAAGAGACTAGAACACTGTCTTCAACCATGACTTAATTGTGGTCCTGTAAGTTCCCACTGTATAGCCCAATTTGGCCTCATACTCACTGTTTATAACAGGCTAGCCTCAAAATTCATCCTACCTTAGCCTCCACAGTGCTGAGATTGTAGGTGTGGCCATCACAGATGACTCAAACAGCTTTTCTAATTAGCCACTTATGTAAATGGTATGTACACAATGAACTATAAACTCTGAAGAGTGAAGGCCAGATCTAAATCGTCTCTATACCTCCAGAATCTAAACAAAATAACTGGTGCAAATTAGACACTTATGCAAAGAGATGCTCACTGTTCACAATGTTCACAATCCCTGGATAGCTTAGCATATCTATTATGATAACCTTGTCTCTAAATCTCATTTTCCCATCCCCTAGCAACTTGTCCCAGCCACCCACGGCTTTTGAACACTTCTGTGATATTGTACACATTCCTTTCACTTTCTGTGTTGTCTGGAGCCCAGGCTTCTTTCTCTTTTTCTGAAGAGCCTGGACAAGTCTTTTTCTTTTCAGTCAAATTGGCTCGTAACTCTGTCTTTCCAGATTCAGTCTGTAAGCAGATCCAATCTGGACTTAAGTCTCTAATTAGACTCCAAGTTTAGGTGGGACTGGTTTAAAGATTACCTCCAGTAATCTCTCAGTAAAAACTATGTTCTACATGCATTCTTCAATTTTATGCTCCCTACCACAGCAAAATTTGTTTCTAGGCCAAGTCAATATTTTCTGAAGATATGATGATTTAAAAAATTGAGTTGAAATAGCAATTGAACAGAAATGGCACTGAAAGCCCTTTTGATCTAATTCCAGGGATGAAGGAGAGAGATTGTGCCAGTTACCATCCTTTTCTGGAGCTGAGGACTGAACCCAGGTCCTTGCTCTTGCTAGGCAAGTGCTCTACCATAGAGCTAAAGCCCCAACCCCAGAGGACAGAAATTGTGCACATGCTGTGGAATGCAAGATGTCAATGCCTAGAAATTTCCTTTGTCTACATTTCTCTCCTAATTCCTCTCTCATTGCAACATCCTAGTAAGTGTTGTCTAAGCAGATGAATGCTGAGCTCCACAGTAGACTCTACTAGTTTATGTGCCTGGTCGCTAAATTCTCATTTTGTCTAAAGTGAGTCGGTGAGAATACTTAGAGCACACCATGTTAAATATCACTTTATTTTCAAGAGAAGACAAAATGCAAGAGTAAATAATTGCCTTAACTAGCATTATCCAACAACTTGTTGGCAAATCCTATAAGAAAATTAGGCCTAATGCATGACTATAATGCACCTACTACTGAACAAAACAGACCTCATCCTCCAGGCTCAAACCCAAAGGTTTCCCTACGAGGTGTTAAGAAGTTTAGCCCCTTAGTTCAAAGCCTGACTCTGTATGTTTCCATGTCTTTTTTTAAAAAGCACTGTCATTTCGACTTTTCAATCAGAGAATTGTTCTCTTTCTGTTACTTCCAAGTTTCTCTAAGTAGCTGCTTCTTTTAATTTTTACAGTAAAAATAAAGCTTTTAAATTTCACAGGAATTTTAACACATAAAGATGAAGCCTATTACACAAAATGCAATAGATAACTATAGAGAAATGAATCATTTACTTTAGTGTCCAAGAATTCTGGCTGCTTGGTACTGACTTAATAGCTCTATGGGAAAATAAACAAAGAGAATTCAATAATGAGCACCTGCTATTTCCAATAAACTTGCCAGGAAACAAGTAAGAGGGAAAGAAATCAATTCAGATAGAAATGACACAACCACCAGGCAGTCTAAGGGCAATTCTCGGAACCACCCCAACTTTCTCTGGAGTTCATTGCCCTCTCTTGCCCTGCTTCTTCAACATCATGAGGATTCTGTGTCCTGTACCTGTTGTAATGTCTCCAGCTATGCAGAAACTATCCCTCCCTCCTTCCTACCTTCCTTAGAAGAAAAGAGATTTGTAACAATAATAATGACCCCTCTTCCATAAAGCTGAATTTAGCTTTAGTTCAAGTTTGAGCCAAATGCCTTCATGCTTCTTATCATGAACCTTCTAGTTTCTTCTCACAGGAGTCACATAAAGTAGGTACGGAAGGAGTCTCAAACCAGAAAGGTGAAATGGTTGTGAGTGGGTGCTGAGCCTGTGAAGGACAGAGACAGGGATTAGAAGCAAGGACGCCAGAGACAGTTTAGTTCTGTTCTTTCAACACCATTTCATCACTGAGGGAGAAACTCTGTGGCAATCGCTTCTTTGTTATTCATGATGAAATTTATGAGCTGATATATTCTAAGAGAAGCGATGAAAGGGTCACAGGTTGGCATTAATTTAGTCTAGTGTTGGCAATGTGGAGCTCTAAAAAGGAATCCTGGGACAGATTTATTCATTTCTCTCTTCTGTTTGATGATGCAGTGAGAAAGAATATGGGCCCTAAAATGACATTTCCCAGGAAAAATCTGGACACCAAAGCTTTGAAATTAGGAAGATGTTTTCAAAGGCAAGGCAGCCAAATATCAACCTTTTATGCTGTATACCAGCACTCTACAAATGGTGATCCATCATCTAAACTGGTGAATCCATAATCGAGACATACATGAAAAAATCCATTTCAATAAAGAAAGAAAAGCAAAAAAATTTTCATTGGCACAAGTATGGATGACTATTAATGAATAACGCACAGTCACTTTTGCACTTTAATGGCATAAATAACAGAAACTAAAATATTTACTTCCTCAGCCCCACTAATTAGGAAAGGTTCATTCTTTCACAACTCAAGAGTCACATTCAGAACATAAATTGCTAGAACCTAAAAGAAGACTACACACTGCTGAAAGTCTACAAGTAAGTCTGTGCAGGGCAGGGGGGCATTTAGGACCTGGAGTTAGAATAAACACATTTCTTGCCTTGTTACTCTTTAAAAAATTGCTCTTTAACCTTCATTATTTTTACTTCAGCAATTAGGAATGTGTCTAGCCTCTAAATCTGCTCATATTTTATTCTTTCAATGGAAACTACCAACAGATGATGTGGATCTATCTTTGTGGGATTTTATGAGGTATGGTTCTGTACAAATATACAGGATAGTACAAACATAGAGGCCAGGAGCAGTGGCCTCTAAGTAGCTATTCCCTACACAATAATTCAAGTAGTTGGCATATATATAATAGTTAAAAAGAAGAATTAAGTGTCTACTGTCTATTTTGACTTTCCAGGTGGATATATATATATATATTAGGGTTCACCTTGTTACTTAGCTTCTCTAGGATCATAAACTATAGGCTCAATGTCCTTTTTTATAGCTAGTATCTATTTATGAGTGAGTACATACCATATTCATCTTTTCAGGTCTGGGTTCCCTCACTCAGGATAGTGTTTCCTAGTTCTATCCATTTGCATACAAAATTCAAGATGTCATTGTTTTTTTAACCACTGAGTAGTACTCTAATGTGTAAATGTGCCACATTTTCTTTACCTATTTTTTGGTTGAGGTGCATCTAGGTTGCTTTTATGTTATGGCTATTACATTACAAAAAATGCTGGTATGAACATAGTTGAACAAATGTCTTTGTAGTATGATTGCACATCTTTTGGGTATATGTCCAAGAGTGTTATTGCTTGGTTCTGAGGTAGGTTGATTCCCAATTTTCTGAGAAACCACCATACTGATTTCC